>CATIVE010000529.1:0-17749 GCA_949628195.1 Phasia obesa
TGCTTGTATAAAATTAAATAACTTTTTCAAAAAATAATAAATATTTCCTCGAAAACTTTTTGTTTGTATATGAATTTGTAATTTACAATTTTGATGATTAAAATAGAAATTAGCCAAAGTTGACGAAAGTTGAAGACAGCCACAACGGTGTTCGTGTAGCCATGTAGCTATACTGGCTTAAAAATAATCGTTTACCTAATAATTTGTAGTCGGTATCCTGATGTTGTCTATGTGTTTAATGTATCTAGGTTTTAATATCTACAGAGATCTATTTAAAAATCAAACGCATTTAAAAAAACATTTTACTCTATATACATACATACATACATACATACATTCATACATACATACGTACATATATTCTTAATATTAAAAATATGTTATGTTACAGTCATGATTTTAAATTTTGTTCAAAAATTTTTTGTAAAATTTTTTGTAAATTTTTTTTTCGAAAAATTTTCTGTAAAAATATCTTTTTGAAAATGCTTTGTTTGTTTTTTGTTTTTTTTTAATGTTTTTTTTTTGTTTTTAATTTTATTAAATTTTTTTTTAATTTAGGTCTTTCCTGCAATCTATATTGAGTTAGATGGGTCAGCTTAAAGCAACAAACAAAAAATCCTTTAAAAAAATATGTGCCCTTTAACTGTTCCTATTGACCAGTGGGTACCCTGTGGGTCCATTGGCTACCTCTATGTGTATTGCTTTCTGTAAAGGGCTGTAATACAAATCAAAGCAGAAAAACCCTACCAACCTAAAAACAAATAAAAATCGCCCCTCGCAGGGGGTTATTGATTCCCCGAGATCTGTATGCACTCCTTGCGATCTACCAGTCGCGGTGTAATATTTATTTGATAAAAAAAAAGCAAAAGATAACCTTTAAAGCCGAAAAAAATTAAAAAAAACGTGAAAAAAATATATGTGGTCGTGTTTTTTGGCCCGCAGCCTCCAAAGGAATGATTCGATGTTGCTGAGTTGCAACCCGAAAATTTTCGAAACTATGTGTGACAGATTGGTGTGATTAAATTTTTTATATCTTCTGGTGCCTTGGCAAATGACATTACTACGCGATCACGGACAGACTGACATTGCTTAATCATCTTCTATATGTACAAGGACCCAGAATATATATATATATTTATATATGTATATATATATATATATATATATATATATATATATATATATATATATATATATATATATATATATATATATATATATATATATATATATATATAGATATATACTTTATGGGGTCGGAAATTAATATTGTAGAAATTACACACGGTACGACAAACTTATATATACCCTTTCCACCTGTGGTTAAGAGTTTATAAAAATTCTTTTTAATACTGGTTTTTTTTATATGAAGCTATATGAAGTTGTCATGAAAAATCGATGGCTCGTGAAGATATTGTGTTACGTTTATATCATAAATTAGTATATTTCCAAAAAAATTACTGAAATTGTTTCTTTTTTGATTTTAATTTCTAGAATCAGGTGAATAAAGTTGTATTATATGACTTAAATATACTTACGAGGTCTGTTCAAAACAAACGATTATATTTATATTTTTTTGATAAGTATTTTTTTCCCCCTTCATAGTAATCCCCCTCGGATATAATGCACTTATGCCAGCGATTCTCAGCTCATTTATCGCTTCTGATTTTATCACTTGTGGCAAAACGATTTCCTTGCATTGGTCTCTTCAGTTTGCTAAATAAGGTGTTTGGGCAATGATTAGGGTATGTTGGGTTTGGCCAAAAAATTACGAACGAGGATTGATATGTTAGCTGGTGCATTATGGTGTTGCAGAATCGATGATTTTGTTTCCACAATTCCGATCGTTTGAGCCGTTTGTACTGCAAACGTTGCCTAACTTCCTTGTAGTATTTCTTATATTAACCGTACGACCTGTTGGTAAGAACTCATTATGCGTCGTTGTAGTCGAAGAAAATAGTGAGCAAAACCTTCACATTTGATTAAACTTGGTGTGCTTTTTTCGGTGTTGGCTCATCTGGCCGCTTCCATTGGGCATTGGTTTCGACATCATAGCCATACACCTACGTTTTGTCACTAGTTATGTCTCTTTTAAGCAAACCTGGATCGCCGTTGTAGTCATTCAACAGCTCTTGAGCGAAACTACACAAAAAAAATATTTTTCAGATTCAAACACTTAATTTGTAAATTCAAACAATTAAATTTAAAATTAGTTTATTGAAAAAATATTCCACTATTTTTTCAAGCAATTAATTATATTTGGTAAAAAAAATTTATTGAATTTAAACAAACAAAAAAATTGTCTGAATCAGACAACAAAGTTTACTGAAAATTATAAAAAAATTAAAAAAAAAATGTCCGAAACAGACAAAAAGTTTATTGAAATTAAAAAAAAAAAATTCAAACAATTAATTTATCTGAAACTAATGGAAAACTTTACTGAAATAACAATCAATTTTCAAACAAATAATTTACCAAAATCAAAAACAATTTTCGCTAATTGTGTTTAATAGTAACAGTTTTGTGACTAATTTAAATAACTACTGGGTAAAATTTACCCATATTATAAAAAAAAGGCCAAGACGAATCACTTTACACGATGGCAATGGCAAATTCATTCAATTTCGCTGTTTCTTAAAATATCAAATTCTATGTATTAAAAAATGTTATCTATATATGGAATTTGAAATCTTGAGCAACAGTGAAAATTATGTACATATCTCCCTTTTTAACCGACTTAAAAAAAGGAGGTTATCAATTCGTCTGAATGTTGCTTTTTGTTTATGTTGGTGCCTGCAGAACTCAGTCATTTCTGAACCGATTTTAAATTTTTTTCTTTATTAGAAAGGAAATGCTTACAGATTGGTCCCATTTTAAAAGAAGTACAGAATTTTGAAAATTAAAGGGTGTCCCCATACAACACACGTGTTTTTTACGTGTATTATGAACCGTAAAGGGCACCTTTTTAAAATTTAAAAAAACTGCTTATTACTATAGTTGCCAATAACAAAAAGTAATAAAAAAAAATAAACTTAAAAATTAAAGGGTGTCCCCATATTGAACCATTGTAGACAATCACTTGAAAATCGGACAGAATGTCCAATATTTATAATCAGAAATTAAATATTTATAATTATAAGTTAAAGGGTGTCCCAATAGTTGATGTGATTTGATGTGTATTGCAAAACTTTTGAACCATAACAGAGAGACGGTTGAAATTTACAAAGAACCTGTAATTCTAAGTCCTTTATAACATCAAGTATATAATTTAAATTTGCAAACTAAAGGGTGTCCCCATAATTGATATAATTTTACCTATCTAGCCCTATCTTTTAAACAAACACTTGAAAATTAGACAGAATCTCCACTACTATGTCCCGTATAATAACATTTATAAATATTTAAAAACGTAAAGGGTGTCTTAATAGTTGATGTAAATTGATGCATATGGCCAAACTTTTGAACCGTTTTAGACAGACATTTGAAATTTACAAAGAATCTGTCCTTTTAAATAAGTGTTTAATATAAAATTGTACATTAAAGGGTGCCCCTAGGTGATATTGTTTAAGCTATATGGCCATGTCTTTGGAACCGTTACTTTTTATTACTGTGTCAGTAATAATAAGTGTAAAAAAATAAATGATATCCTCATATCTGACGTAATTTGTCGTATATGGCTTTATCTGCTTAACCGTTATGGATAGACATTTGAATGTACAGAACGTATATTACTATGTCCGTTAGAGCCACAAGTATAAAAGTATTTGATTTCAGTACTATTTCTTACAGATTACTTTCTTTTAAATTTTTAGTTTAGAATTGGTGCACATATATTTGTTTTGTAGTCGGTTTTTTTTGCAAGAATTATTCTTTTTACTTTGGTCAAATTTTAGCGATTAGTTACTTACAAATACATATATTTTAGGCACAAAGCGTTTCCTCTTGAGCACAATTGGGGCAAAACCTTGTATTTGATTCATCAAAATTATTGGTATGGGAATTGTTTGTGGGTCAAAAGTATATGTCATACATATTTACATAAAGTTGGCCATTGCCGCCACCTACAAAACTGTGAATAAAAATCAAAAATTAAAATATATATTTATGTACATATGAATATGTAGCAATATCTTCAATAAAAAACTTGTACATTTTTACCTTTTCCTTTGCAGCTAATGGCTTTTAAATGTTTCAATATTTGTGCTTTAAATATTTTTTTATTAAAATAAATTTCCTTTTTGAAGTCTTAAAAAAATCAACATAAAATTGTAGTTATTTTTTCAATGCATGACAGAAAGTGTTGCCGTTTTTTGCGAATGAGTAATTATTAATAAATGGGCCAAAATAAAATTTCGTGGATAATATCTGCAAAATTATCAAATCGTCTGAGTTAACTTCTATAAATCATTTAATTTGGAACCGATTTTTATTTATTTTAATTTTTCATGCTTATAGATTAGTTCCTTTCAAAAAAGTTAAAATTTTCAAAATTAAAGGTTGTGCATCAGGAAAATCATGAATGATTTTCACGTGTCTTTTGAACCCTAAATTGCACCAATTTCATATTTTAACAAACTGATAACAAAGTTATATTACAGATTAGTGTCCCTATGACCATAAGTATAAATATTTCAAATTAAACAGTGTTCCGATAGGTGATGTTATGCCTTATCTATTGAATCGTTATCGTCAGACACTTGATATTTACACAGCCTTCATATTGCTATATCCGCAATAATAAATAAAACTTAAAATTAAATAGTGTTCTCATGGATGACTTAATTTGACCTATACCTCCTTATCGACGCACTTAAAAATTATATAGTATTTGTATTGCTGTATATGCTATAATAGCAATCATTGAAATTAAATGTTTTGGGAATTCAACTATTATTTTAATAATATAATGCTAATAACCTATACTATTTTATAATAAATCAATTTATTATTTACAAATATTTCACTGGTTCCTTAAGCAAGGTAAGTTTTACCCACACATTTTAAGAATAGATAAAATTAAAAAGAATAAAGGATTTAAATAAAACACATATTCGAAAACTTCAAAATGATTTTTAGTTTCAATATTAATAAATTTGTTTATTTGGCTGTTTAAAATAACTTTGTTATTCCTACGACACTAGTGCTACGTTTTGTATAAAACCGATTTAAATAACAGTACGAAAATATTTTTCTGACTATATATAAATAACAAACTTAAATTTTGTTAAGAAAAAAAAAAATTATATACTTTAATTTCATAAGGTTGTATGAAAGGACGTAGTTCCCCTACTAAAATACAATTAGAGGCTATTCAAAATGTAAAAGTTTTTTAAATTTAATTTTATATTAATAAATTTAGTTTGATCAATTATTTTTATTGCGGTCACACTGTTAGCAGCAAATTAAAAATCTAATTAAAATTCAAACAAAAAAGTTTTTGAAAATCAAGAAACATTTAAAAAACCATTTGTTTGGAAATATTTTGGCAATAATTTTTTCTGTGTAATGCCGTTGCTTTTGCCCAAAATTTAACAATTTTGCAACAAACTTCGCTGCCACACGTTTCATGCCCAAAACATTCGAGAAAATTCCATGGCATGAGCCGTTTGATATTCCAGTATCCTCTGCAACTTCCCTAATAGTGATTCGACGATTTTCCAAAACATTTTTTCACTATTTAACTGTTTCAATGTTTTCTTCACTTGTTGACGTGATTGCAACTCCAGGACGCTCATTGTCATCAACATCTTCTCAGCTTTCTGTAAGTGGTACAATTCCAAACACTTCTTTGAGACAAAGTGGACTCGCCGAATGTCAAAGTCAACATTTCAAGTGCCTTTACACTTTATGCTTATTAAGTATTATGGTTTTAGTAAAAACAAAAAAATAATTTTCCTATTATAATTATATAAAACGCGATAGGCAGCTAAGCTGCTAGCTTGTCAGTACGCTTTTGTTGTATATTGTGTTGACGGTTGTGGATCGTTTCTGGATTTTTTGCGTAGCATCAGTCTTTAACCAAACAAAAAAAAAGACTAAAAAGACTAAGGGCTTATGACACAACTACGGAACTTAGTGCGCAAAAGATCACTTGTTTGATAAGCTGTGTAAAGTGTTCCGAAATCCTGCTAAAATCGAAAATTATCCAAAACAATAATGCCTTCCATGCCAGGCCATATATAATCGGTAATAATAGCTCTGTACCATTCGTCGTTTTGTGAAATGGCGTTTCCAGCAGGATTTTCGAAAAAATGGACCAATAACGATACTCCAAAATCCACACCAAACTATCAATTTTCTAATTCCCAGAAGCGGCAATTTTGTTTATAGAGACAGCGGTCGAGATGAAAATATGCCTCGTCCAAAAATATGATTTTTTGGCAATATTAGTTGTCCTCGATTTAAAAATAAGTTTTCAACATTTGCCACCGTTGTTTAGGCGCAAAGCGACTCAGAGATATGACGATAGCTTAGCGAAGATATAATACTAAGTTATAGTCGGTATTTAGGAGAGCAAAAATCTATTCCAAAAATCTATAGTGCAGCCAAACAAACTGAATATACTGAAAAATATACTATATATATCAAGAGTCAACCTATTACGATTCAAAAAATAAGACAATATACGTGAAAAGCAGGTCACTGTCGGAACACTCTTTTATTTTTAGTAATTATAATAGCGTCCATGCTAACATATCTTCTGTACAAATTTCAACAGTCTAGCTATAAAGATTCAAAAAATAAGGCTATATACCGGGGTACCCTTTAACTATTTGTTATCAATGCCATATTAATACACCTTTTATGAAAATTTCAAGAGTCTACCTATTATAGTTTAAAAAATACACCATATACATAAATGCAAATCACATCACTGTCGGAAAACCCTTTAATTTTTGATATTTGTTATAGAGGCCTTAGTAATATGCCATCTGTGAAATTTGCAAGAGTCTATTAATTATGGTTATGGCTACATTCATGCAAATTACGTCAATATAGGTACACCCTTTAATTTTTAAGTTTAATTTTGTATACTTGTTTATAAAGTGAATATAGTTTTTATTACTGTTTGCAAATTTGAAGTAGTTACATCGTACAGCTTAATAAATAAATACATAAAGGCAAAACACAAGTTATTTTCGGAACACCCTATAAGTTTTAGTGTTTTTTGCTATAGCGGCCACGGTTGTACACCTTCTGTAAAAATGCCAAGACTCTACCTATTATGGTTCAAAACTTAGGCCATATACATGCATATCACGTCACTATCGCAACACCCTTTAATTTTAAGATTTACTTTTTTGTACTTGTTTATATAGCAAAATAAGTTTTAATTACTGTTTGTAAATTTTAAGTGAATAACAAGTCTCCATCGGAATACCCTAAAAGTTTTGGTATTTTTTGCTATAGCGGCAACAGTTATACATCTTGAAATTTCAAGAGACAAAAGGCGTTGACAGACGGACGGACGGACAAACCGACGGCCAGACATTTTAGCGAAAATAATAGGGTTACGTTTTTAATCTTTGGTTACGGAACCCTAATAATAAAAATCGTATTTTCAAATAAAAAAGTTATGAGTTTTAATTTATATAAAAACATTTACACATTATAATGCAAATAATTACTGTGTGTCCTACTAAAGTGGTAATAAAATTAAGCTTGATTAATTAATTGTTATTTGTTTTTATATTTTAAATAGACCATCCCTTGAAAAAGTAGACAAAACATCTACGAAACGTTGGGAAAACTAAATAAAATGGATTTTTATTTATTATAATAAACACCAGGCCTTCCTTATTAGCTTATAAAAACTAACAACAAGGTTGATTCGTTTTAAATTATTCAATTAAAAAAAAAAATAAGCTTCTGCTCACTTAGTCCAAGGCTAAAACTAATTTGAATGCAAAAAAAAACGCAACTTCCATACTTTTAATAACTTCCGTAATGTATAAACATTCGCTAAGAAAAGTCTGCGGAATATTCCAATAAACAACTCTTAAAGTAACAAAAAAATCTCAACAATCATTTAATACTAACGACCCAAACTTATTTGCCAAAAGTAGAAAATATAATAAAACTAGCTGTGCCCGCCTCTTCGTAGCCGTTCTAACAATATTTTGCTCGGTTTGGCTTTGAAAGTATTTCACACCAATTGTAAGACTCTTACTTTTATAGTGCCTCAGTTAAGGTTTATGTATTTAATTTATATAAAGGTACCCATCCCTAGATAAAATTCTAAAATTTATAAAAAATTCTCAAATTCTAAGAATTACTGTAAAGCTCTGTAAGAGGTGTTTAAAATATTTTAACAACAATGTAATTCCACAAAGTAAAAATGCAAATCAAATACAAATTTTATTCAATTGGCTATTTGGCAGTAACTTTTTAATATTTTGTATTATTTTAAAACAGCGTCATCTGTTGCGCCACCATGTTTAAAATATCCCGCTTTCAAAAATATAATCGGTAAAAAGGCGTACTTTTACTGCTTTTTCTCGTTATTATCTCTTGGAAATAAAGTAATTTTTCGGAAAAAAGTATCCTATCTTCGAACCAGGATGCTAAGGTATCTCGTTACAAAATTTTTTAAAATTCATTCAGATACGTATTTGCTTTATATAAAGATAAAAATGATAAAATACTAAAATTTTCTCGCTTAAAAAAAGTCGTCGTACCTTTACTGCTTTTTGTCTTTATTATTTCTTGGAAATGAGATGTTTTTCGGGAAAAAAAACTATCCTATATTGCTAAGGTAGCTCCTCACAAAATCTTGTAAAAAGCCATCCAGTAGTTTTTACGTGATGTGAACACAAACGAAAAGTAGACAGACAGATTGAGGGAAATGAGTTACTATTTTATTATACGTATAGATTACTTTAAGTACTACAATGTCCACAAGTAAGGGAAAAAAGTTTCTAGTTAATGTTACCAAAAGGACATTGTAGTATTGTACAACGGCTAGTTATTTAAATTAATTTCAACTATTTGTTGATGTTGTTCGTTTTCCCCTCTTTGTTTGTTGGCTGTTTGTCGTCTTAACTTTTGAATAAGAAAACCGGAAATCAATAGTGGAGGTAGTGAAAACCACTTGTTATTCTGACTTGCTTTTGAATATAATTTTATATTAGTCCTTTTATGTTTGCACAAGTCGACAAATAAAAACGGAAATTGCGAAGACAAGTTTGTAAAAAACTACTTGAAATAATTTGTTAATCTTATTATACATTTCAATAACAATAATGAAGTTTGCTATAGTCGTTGACATTCAAATTTATTGTCATTTAAAAAAGTATTGCAATGTTTATTTGGTTTGTATTTTTATTTTTTAATAATCTATATATGTATATAATAAAATAGTAATCTATTTCCGTCTGTGTGTCTCTCTGTCTGCTTTTTATTTGTGTTCACATCACGTAAAAACTACTGGATGGATTTTAACAAAATTGTAAGGAGTTACCTTAGCACCCTGATTCCAAAAGATTTCCGCAAAAGTACCTTATTTCCAAGAGATAATAAAAAGAAAAAGCAGTAAAAGTACGCTGACTTTTTTTACCGCTTTAAAGATACCGACATTTTTGGATCTAGGTTCTTATAATGCTGCAGTGTTGTCAGCTCTTAAGCCTCTTTTCTCACACTCCCAACCACTTACAGGGTCAATCACTCGCTTAACATTCACTAGTTGATGTTGAGTATCCACACGCAAAGAGAAATCATTGTTATTGTATGGTCACAGCAACCACACTATGTTCTCTGATACAATACACATTTGCTGTGAACAAATTATAGTTATTTTAAACAATACTTTGGTCACGATAAACAAGTTGTTGTCAACAGTTAATCATTCAATGGTTATACGAAACAAAAAACAACATGGTTGATTTGAACCATATTAAAATTCAATCCACAACATTTTTTTTTAATGTGTAAAAATAAAATATTATTTATAACCATATTATCATTAAACATAGTATGTTAAGTATGACTAAAAATAAACAAATAATATTTGGTTTTAAAAATAAATATTTTGTTTTTGGCCTTTTTTCAGTTCAGAAATATGTGTGTAAGCTATCGGTTCATCTAAAACCGTAAAAGCTTTAAATACTCATTTGTTGTTAACAAATAAATTTGATTTTTATTATTAATGATAGTTTTAAATTAAAAATATCAAACATATAAAAGGTAAGCAGAAAATATCAAAATAAGTATGTGTATAAACTTCATTTATACAAAATAAATATTTTCTTTTTTTTTATAAAATAATGAATTTAAAATAATGAATTTGAAATATAAAAGAAACGCAATTTGTATTAAATTTTAAATTAAGAATTCCGTTAAATGTAATTTTTAAACTGTTATACTGAAATAAGTTATTGAGAAAAAGATCTCAAAAACGCGCAAGTTGAAACACTGCAATGCCCACTTTAGTTTTCCTGGCAACTAAATTAATAAAGAAACTTACTTACCTCTTTGATTGTCACCCTCACAGTTCAAACGTTAAGAATATTTAAATTTTTACCTAAAGGTGTTAAAAATCACTCCATATACTCACCTGAAAGTGTTAATAAAACAATCAATACGAAGAAACTTATCTTTTATTAATTTGTTTAAAGAAGGAAACCTACATACGTAACAACGAGCTAAATGGAAATTATAAAAACCCATTCATTGGTCAACATTACCAGGTGAGCATCTTTATCCCAAAACCCTTTAATTCTAAGAAATAAAGATACAATTAACCCATTATCTTTTTTTCTTTGTTTGTTTGCCACCCCTGAATTATAATTATTCTACGAGTAATTATAATCGACATAACTACATATGCATCTCTTGCAGTTTGATTAAGGCAACAACAAACTTTAATAATTGCTCAAATTATTTAGTATGAAAGTCTAAATGGAAAGATTCGTGTATCTGTTGTTTGTTATTTAATAAATATATTCATACGTTGTCACATATAACCATTTACATGTTTTATAGTATGTTTATATTCTAAACATAATTATGGTTGTATTTTATTGTTATTTTTAATGTTATTTTTATGTAAGACAATAATATGTTCCAATGACAACAATATTATTATTATTATGGTTTAAATTAATATGGTTAATTTAAACCATAACATTTTGCTCTTAGAATATGGTTACCTGAACCATGTTTTTTCTTTGCGTGCAGATTTTGGATACAAAACACAGACCTCCTTTGTTTTATTCCCTCCTTGTCCTATGTTGGTACACGGTAGTTGGGAGTAATTTTTTATATTATTTTCCTCTCTTGTAAATTCTTTAGTTTGTATAGTAAGTATTCGTACTAGGGCCTAGTATTCCTAGTACGAAGTATATGTATATGTACTTCTTCTAACAGTACATACCGCTTCTAAATATCTGACTATAAAATTTATTTTATATTGTAAGTTTCCATAGGTGTGTAAGCTTGAACTGTTTTGAAAATTTGGTAGGTTTTTTTTTTAATTTGGTAGGATAATGCCTTTTTAAGCAAGAATACAAACATCGTTATTGTGTCTCCTTAAATGTGCGGCATACAAATTTAAAATAAATTATTACCCTATGGGCTCTGTTTAGCATACATGGGATTAATTAATTAGATTGAATAAATCATTGACAATTCATTAGCATTAAATTCCAAATAATGCTAACAATTATTTTTTCATTAATGGTAATGCTTTTTAATGACAAAGTTTCATTAGTAATTATTTAAAAAACTAAATCATTACCATTAACCAATGATCATCATTGGCCACGTTTGCAATCAACCTTTTTGTAATGATGTTTTCAAAGAAAGTCCTACCTCCATTCTCTGCTCTTCTATTATGTGCATTTTTTTATATAAAAACAAACAAAAATCAGAAAAAATATAAAAAATTTCTAAGTATTAATATTTATGACAAATTTTTAACACCTTGGAGAATGTGTGCTATAGATTTTCAAAAATAGAGTAAATGCAATAGTAGTGCCTCACTAAATTAAATAAAAAAGTTACAGATTTAGAAAAAGCATAACCAGTCATAAAATTGGTACATTATTTGTGTTTATTAAAACCTAACGCGATCATAAATTTGTATTTAATAAAACAATGAATTTTTCATCAATTATAACTAGTAATTATACAATTTCATTATATTTCCATTACCAATGGTAAAAACAATTGTAATTAAAAATAAAACAGCAGAATTAAATGGTAGTTAAACTTGTTTTCATTCTAACTAATTGAAATAATGCCAATTGAAATTGAATGGTAATGAAAAAATCCCAACTATGCTGTTAAGCCAAGTGTTAGAAAATGAAATTTACTTATTATCGACTAAAATTTGCATATTAGTGAAAATATCATGTGTTATTTCTTTTTAATTTCCTGTCCTTCGATTGCTTGTGTGATAAAAGGCAGTCTTCATCATTAAGATTATATTAAAGGTAAATAAATTATTTATAAGTACTAAAGTGAGATGACAGTTAAATAGTAATAAATTTAACATCAAACCGAATATTTAAGATCAACTAATTTAAAAAAGAAATGTAGGACACCAAGTGACATTAACTGCCAACCACGTTTCTAATGTTCATTTAGAGACTAAACAAAAACAAAAAAAAATTTATATATAACAGAGGACATTTTAAATGGCCGCTAGCACAGGCTGCAGATGACAATATGAAGTACACACACTTACTCAAAAAGCACACACTTAACACATAATAAAGGAAAAAATTTTAATTTTCAACTTAAACATAAAGTATCTAGAAAGCGCTGGTCTAACCTGGTAAGAGCTTTTTGACTTAGTATATATTCTTTTACATTTTTTTCTTCTTAAACAAAAATATTAAAATTGGTAACAGTTGCCACTTTATGGGATAAAAGTCTCTGTTGATACATATGTATGTGTGTGTCTATATCCAACATACACAGTGTAAAATTTTTCAAAATAAATCTTTTTTTCAAGGCGTATCTAGTATAAAAGGTGGTATCGCCGCGAAAACAAATACAATAGCAAAAAGACCCAAATGCATTTTGTTATTCTTTGAATGTACAGGAACGCCAAGACACAAATTAAAATATCACATCCAACAACTAAAACCTTTTCTTGGTAATATTTTGTATTTTTAATCTTGAAATATATTTCAAAACAAGGCGAATCTATTTTACTAGGTGGCAGCACTGCGAAGTTATTTTTTTTCGCTTTACTTTTTTTGTACATAGCAGCTGTCAAAAATTAGTTTATATTTTTTAAATTTGAAGAAAATAGAAATAAAATTGTAATTATTTTAAAAAAATGTTTCAATATAAAAAAATACAAAATACTACCAGAAAAGTTAAGTTAGTGCTTTTGGCGTCTGTCGTACTTGTACCCAACAATAAAATGCATGTGGTTGTTTTTTGGTGTTGTATTTGTTTTCGCGGCGATGTCACCTTATATAAATTCGCCTTGTTTCAAAATAATTAATTTTTTTTTACAATTTAAATAAAAATAAACAAATTTTTGACAGCTAGTTGACACATAACAAAGTACAGCAAAAATCAAGGCACATTCACCCACACACACCTCACTAGGAAGGGGAAATATTAAGGCGAAAATTTTTTTCATTGAGTATGTGAATACTCAATGAGCGCAAAATTTTTATATGGAGTATGATAGTTCCATTTAAGGCGAAAAATTGTAAGTTTAACTGTCAAAATCGATATAAAAAATTTATTATTTCCGCCTTAATATTTCCCATCAGTAGAGAGGCTACCTGATAAATATGCCTTGGCAAAAATCTAGTAAAATGAATTGGCCTTTGTTTTTTCATTTATTATTATTCAGCCCAATAACCCAAAATCAAGGCACATTAATCAGATAGCCTCACTATGGAGGAGAAATATTAAGGCGAACATTTTAAATTTTTTTCATTGAGTATGTGAATACTCAATGAGCGCAAAATATTCTAACTCATGATGAATAGAGTTCGTATTTACATGCCTTCAAAAATGAATGAGAGCCACTTGAAGTTAGTTTCAAGGTAATCTTTCAATTGAACCGTTAAAAAAGACACTAACGCTTTATCGTGGGTTAAAAGTTTGTATGAACAAAATATTTGTCCTTTTATAACGAATATTAGGTTTATATAACTAAATAAAGAAAAGCTCACAGTTTAAGAGTTTTTGATAATTAAATCCAGACATCTTTTTTACAGATTTTTAAGCCCATTTTTACCACTTAAATGCGAGGGGCCTGCTCGGTTTACATTTTAGAATGAAATTTTAATGCACATCTCAGTTTTTAATCCCCAGATAACCGATGCGCGGGGAGTGCAAAAGATAATACTTTAGCAAATCCCATATATATTATGGATGCTCTAATATATGTACATAATCATATTAAAAAAATGTAAAGAACCATTTCTGTACTGGATGCTGATTACAAAACAGCAATTTTTGTCTGTCTGTTTGTGTTTGCATCACGTAAACACCACTGGATGAATTTTAATAAAATTTTTTTGAGAAGGTACCTTAGTATCTCGATTTAAATATAGGATACTTTTTTCCCATATAAATATCTCATTTCCAAGATAAAATAGAGAAAAAATAGTAAAAGTACGAAGTTTTTCCGATTCAATGGTACTGTAAACTTAGCGCCACTTTTTATTTTTGCCAGCGGGACATTTTTCATACTATTTATAGAACTATTGTAGAGTTCTGTGTGAAAATTTTATATAAATTTTAGAATTTAATATAAAGTTTATGTTTATGTTTCTAAGCAATTACCCAGGGATGGGTACCTATAAAATTTGGTGTGTACTACTCTCAAAGTAAAATCGAACAAAATATTGTAAGAAATAGTGGCGGGCAGAAATAAAATTAAAAATATGGTTAAATTATGCAAAAGCTTGCCTTAAAAAGTTGATTTTACATCGGCGTATATTATATAGGGAAAGCGATTGTAACAAATGCTTGTAAGTTCATCCAGTCATTTTTACATTTTGAAATTCTAAATCGATTACTTTATAGCATCCTAGACTATAACTCCATACTCTCTGATGAGATGGTGGAAATAGCTCTTCTTTTCTTATATCCTGAGTATAATAATATGGCTACAATTATGGGCCAATTAAAATAAATTTCAATACAATTAAGTAGAGTAATATTATACCCAAAAAGTAAGGAAATATTTAATGGCTCTGAAAATGTCATTTAATCGTGGACCTGATGGGGTGCCAAGTTGCATTTTAAATCGTTGTTCAGAGTCACTAGTTGCTCCTCTAACATTATTGTTTAATTCTTCGATTAGATATGGATACTTTCCTTTGCTTTGGCGTGACTCGTATAGCATTCCTCTACATAAATCTGGGAATACGTCTGACATTGCAAACTATAGAGGAATTGCGAAAATGTTTGAAAAACTAGTTGCAGATACTCTTTGTAGTCAGATTTTAACAATTATATCACCTAGCCAACATGGTATTAAAAAGGGATGCTCGACTACAACTAACGTTCTTCATCTTTTAACTCTAATAAATTTTGGATTCTCGTAAAGAAAACAAACTAATGCTGTTTATGCTGATTTTAGTAAAGCTTTTGATAAAGTCAATCATAAATTACTATTAACAAAATTGGATTTATTAGGTGTATCCCGTAGAAGTTTAAACTGGCTAATGTCTTATTTAACCTGTAAAAAACAAAATGTTCGAATCAACATGAGTACGTCTAAGAACATTGATGTTCTATCCAGTGTTCCGCAAGGTAGTCATCTCGGACCTCTTTTATTTTTTTGCTGTTTATAAATGACCTTCCGAAAGTTATCAACTTTTCCCACATTTTGATGTATGCTGACGATGTAAAATTTTTTTTATAGTTTCAAGCAATATGTTGATCATGCTTATCTTCAGAGTGATCTTAACAACTTCTTTTTATGCTGGAAAAAAATTTAAAGGAGCTAAATCTAAAAAAATGTAAATGTATGCGATTTTTTAGAAATAATTGTATAGCTGTTGACTACTCATTGGGAGGACATCAGCTGGCTTTAGTCGACGCTTTTTTGGAGCTTGGAATTTTACTTGATTCTAAATCAAACTTCGTTGTACACATTACTATGACTGTCAATAAGGCTAGAGGTTTTTTTGCATTTATAAAAAGGTGGGCAAAAGAATTCTCTGATCCTTATATTACCAAGCAACTTTACGCTTCACTGGTTAGACCTGCAATAAATCTCCCTTCATATTCTAGCAGACTTGCGTTAATAAAACTATCTACGCTTAAAAGCCGTCGCACTATGCTAAATGTTTCTTTTATGTTAAAACTTATAAATGGTAATGTTTGATGTGGATTTCTGTTGAGTAATATACAATTTAATGTTCCGTGTCGTCTTATTCGTCATTATAAACCTCTTTTCGTTCAATTGTTTAAAACAAATTATGACCTAGCTGATCCTTTTACGTGTTTGTGTCGTCAAGGTTGCACGGGTCGCCTGCTCCGTGTAGAAGGGAGAACCGACTCTCTTGGGTGCCTTTGGTCCCGTTGTGACTGTGTCGTCAATTTAATAGTTTTTTTTTTAATGTAAAAGTAATTCAACATCATATCATTGTTTTTTTTTAAATTCATAATTTAAATTTTTGTTTTTTTTTTCTTAAGATTAAGTAAATTGTATCCATAGACTAATATTAAATAAATAAAATCTAAATCTATCTATGAGTATTTTTGAACATAAGGAACATTAGGCTTAAGTTCTTAATTATAAAGAGATAAAGAAAAATTAGATACCAGCAAAGCAGAATGCATTTTCTAGACAGCTACGTCCGTCATCCGTACTCTTTGTATCAATCTACCCGGTAGTTTCAATTGTTATTAATTTTCTATTTAATCAAACTTATCAAAGAAATAGAATCTGAGAAATTTTAATTTTACATTATATTTCATAGAAGATAGAGCTTTTTTGAAATTGTTTTACACTTTCAGCTTATCTTAAGACTATAAAGAAAATTATACCTAAGTAAGTCCAACCATTTCTAAAAAATATGGAATTTATATAATATAATTATTATTTTATTGTTATGTTTTTTTGTATACATATTCATTTTTAGAATAAAATTAATACATCTATGTATACATATAATCTATATAATATATAATCTATACATATAATAATCTCATTTCCGTCTGTCTGTGCTTTTTTTTGCGTTCGATTCACGTAAAAACTACTGCATGGATTTTAACAAAATTTTTTAAAGAGATACCTTAGTGTCCTGACTCCAATATAGTACATTTTTTTCCGCAAAAATATTTTATTTCCAAGAGAAAGTGGAGAAAAAGCAGTGAAAATAAGCTGATGTTTTTTTTTTAATTTAAAGGTACTGCATACTTTAAGGCATCTTTTATTTTTGAAAGCACTGAAAGCGCTGTTTTAAAATAATAAGTAACTCATTTTCTGTCTGTCTTTTACAAAGCTTTACAATAATTTTTAGAATTTTTTATACCAATTTATACCAAGTAAATACATAAGAGTCTTAAAATTTGGTGTGGCTTACTTTCATAGTAAAATCGAACAAAATATTGTCAGAACGCACACAACGTGTGTGGGCACAGCTAGTTTAAGATAAAACTTTCGGGTTTGCTGAAGACTGAGCAGCACACACTTTTGTTGAATTGAATAACATCAGATGTCACTAGTGTGTGTGCTGGGTTTACTCAAATGTCTTTGTTAGTGTTAGTAAAAGTGTTAGTGCTTAAGTGTGTGTTAAAGTGAAGGCATATTTTTAGTAAT
>CATIVE010000530.1:0-57087 GCA_949628195.1 Phasia obesa
AGAGTCTACCAAAATACAGAATTAATTGGTATAGTGGGCGTGGTACCCCCATACAAAGTGGAAAATTATTATCCTCTATCTAGGGAACTACACAGGTAGAGCCTTGGAATTTCGCACCAGTAACCATCATGTTAACGTACATAGTTTGGCTAAACACAAACTGAAGATTACACAAACTGCAAGATTATTATCGTGTTCCTGGCGAACTAGAATAGATAGAGTCTTGAAACTACTTAAGTAACCCTCAAAGTAGTGTGCTTATTCAAGCAAAATACAAATTGGATTTGGACAGTAGGCGTGGTTCCTCCCATATTAAGTGAAAAGTTATTGTCGTGAACCTGGAGAACTACAAACTTAAAAGTCTGTTTTTATTTGTATGTGTGCACTCTATAAAAATAATTAAATAATTATGATTATGAAAGAAAAAGAAAAAGAATGAATTATGAAAGAGTAGGAAAAAATTTATTAATTAATGAAAAATGTCGAATTAAATCATTGTAATTAAATTATATTCTTTTTATTTTAAATTGTCAAAGAGCCACATAATTCTGATAATGACTTTTAATTAAACAAAAAACTAAGGAAGTTGAATTGTTTGCTGTTTTTTACAAATTAGTGCATTTAAATAAAAACCTAAGCAATTGTCATATTTGAATTTTTTATATATTATATATCGTTTTCCTTTCTTTTTTAATTACATTTTCCTCATAAGTAGATTGCATTACTAGACCTAACACAACTCGAAATAAAAAAAGGTAGAAACTTAAAATAATAATACATTCTACATTCGTGTTGTAGTTTGAGCGTAATAGAAAAAGAAACTCTGTTAAAAGAAAATAGTTATTTTATACTTACCTAAAAATCTTTGTCTGTGTAGTGGTTATTATAAAAAAAATTGTAAATACTTAAACACAACAGAAACTCTAAGGGTATTAAAAAATTACTACCTCCGTTCTTCACTTTTATTTATAGTTTTTTTTTTATTTCTCTCTCTCTCTCTCTGTCTACATGTTTTTTAACTGTCTGCATAACAGTATGCAATGCTTAAGTATGTGCACTTGTTAAGTACTTCACATGCTCAACATGCAAACATTTTCACTCATATTTAAACTCACCGAAATTATTTTTGTTTTCAAGTTTACTTATATACATATGTCTGTATGTCGTTGGGTCTATATGTTTGCATTTGCTGATGTGCTTAACATATAGTGCTATAGTTGGGGAAATTATCTACCATGAGGTTCTGTGATTAAAGGTATAGGAAGTTATAAATTTTGTTAAAATGTAGACGTGGTCTCTGGGTAGATTGTTTGTTCCAATTTCGTTCATTGTTTTGAATTTTGTAAGACATAATAAGTTTTAAAAGGAGAGGAAAGCTAATTCAGGATTGGAAAAAAATCTTCTGCTGTTACCATCGTTGGCGTTTCCAAATCCAGCTTTCGGTAAATTTTCTAAATTTTCTAAATTTTTCTTGGATATTTTTTTTACTCGCGTTAACAATGCCTTTTTCCGCATCAGAATTTATTTGCCATTTTTTCACTGTCAGTTTATATGACAGGTGTAGTATGCTCTCTTAATAGGCAAATTCTGGCGTGTAAAGTAGATAGTCCGAAAGAAAGGGCATCTACTTCTATATCTCTTTTGATATTAAAATTGTTTTTTGTACAGGTAATAAATAATTACATCTAACAGTTACATCAGTTATTAAAAACCAAAACATTTTATGAATTTACAAGGGTTTCTTACTCGTATTTACCTATGAATCAACATGGGTTTAGAAAAGGATGCTCAACCATTACCAACCTGTTAGTTAATAAAGGTTTCGTGAAAAATCAACAAACTGATGCCATTTATACGGATTTCAGCAAAGCTTTCGACAAAGTCTATCACAAACTTCTCCTTAATAAGCTATATATGCAGGGATTTTCTGCAAATAGTCTAAATTGGATTAAATCTTATCTAAATGATAGAAAACAAAATGTTCTTTTCAAAAACCACATATCTAAACCTATAAATGTTTGTTCTGGAGTACCGCAAGGCAGCCATCTTGGTCCAATCCTGTTCTCTTTGTTTATAAATGATCTGCCAAATGTTATAAAATATTGCAACATACTTATGTTTGCTGATGATGTAAAAATTTTTCTTACATACAAAAAAAATTCGGATAATTTTTACCTACAACATGATATTGATAACTTTTATACTTAGTGCAATGTAAACCTAATGGAACTAAACTCTAACCAATGCAAGCA
Source organism: Phasia obesa (assembly GCA_949628195.1). NCBI lineage: Eukaryota > Metazoa > Arthropoda > Insecta > Diptera > Tachinidae > Phasia > Phasia obesa. The sequence continues at coordinate 2,253 of CATIVE010000530.1, forward strand.
CATGAGATTTAACAGGGGCAACTTCGTCAGTGTCAACTTTTTGTGGGGCAAACAACCTTTGCAATTAGTTTGTTCCATCCTGGATTTGGGTATAATGCTTGACGTTAAGCTTAGTTTTATTCCACACATTAATATGATGGTCAATAAGCCGAGAGGCGTTCTTGCTTTTGTTAAAAGATGGACAAAGGAATTTACCGATCCATATGTAACTAAGCTTTTATACACATCCTTAATTAGACCTATTCTTGAATATGGCTCAGTTGTTTGGGATTCGTTGTATAATGTTCATAGTGATCATATTGAGTCTATTCAAAAACAGTTTTTGCTATTTAGCCTACGAAGCTTAAGATGGAATCCAACATTAAATTTGCCTCCTTATCATCAAAGATTATCGCTAATTAAGTTGCCTTCTCTTAAAAGCCGAAGGACTATGCTAAACGTTACGTTTTTGTTAAGTATTCCTAATGGCGATATACACTCTGAATTCATACTAAGAAGTATATCATTTAATGTTCCACATCGGCCGACACGTTACTTTCAACCTCTGGCAATTAAATGTTTTCGTATGAACTATGCTTATGCTGATCCACTGAGAAGAATATGTGCCAATTTTAATGAACTGTATCAATTTATTGATTATTCTTTAAGCTTAAACGTTATAAAACGCAATATTATAATTTTCCTCAATTGTTAAATATTTTTCTTTTGTCTTTTAAAATTATTATTACAAATAATTATTAAATTTGTTACTAAAGTCTGTATGAAATTATTATGTAGACTTTTATATATTTATTTAAATAAATAAGATAAGAAAAACATAAAAAAGTGAAATTTTAAAAAAATCGCAAAAAATGGCGCAAAAACGCGCAACGTTTTATTTTTACAGTATAAAATTAGAGATTGTAAATTTTGTAGTGATATATAACATTTTTAGGATCACGATGGAGATCACTCTTAGAAAGCTATTCACTCTTTTTTTGACAAAAATCGTTTAAAGTCAATAAAAACGTATGCGATTTATTCAACCTTCCTTTAACAGTGTCCCAAAAAAACAAATCTCAAGCAAAAGTCTTGAAAATTCACTATACGATGCAGAATTTTGTTGTCTGTCGAGCTACGTACTTAAATTTTTAAATTTCTCAAAATTAATTTTTGCCCTAATGTCCGGCTAGATTGGCAAAATACCCCTCTATGCGCCGTGGGCATCCTGACAATATTTTGCTCGATTTTGCTTTGAAAGTATTCCACACCAATTGTAAGACTCTTACTTTTATAGTGCTTCAGTTATGTTTTATATGTTTACTTTATATAAAGGTACCCATCCCTGAATAAAATTCTAATGTGCAGTTTCTGTATTATAGGCTAGCGGCTCGTCTAAAAAATTTGTATAGGAATCACTCAAAAAAATGAGTGCTTTTCATACAAATTTTCCAGACGAGTCGCTCGCCTGTAATACAGAAACCGCACATAAAATTTATAAAAAAAATTCTAGAAATTATTTTAAAGCTCTGTAAAAGGTGTTTAAAAAATTTTAATAACATTGTTATTCCACTAAGGATAAATACAAATCTATTACAAATTGTATTTACTTGGCGCAATAGTTTTTAAAATATCCTAGTTCTAAACCGAAAATTTCACTGCATTTTCTATACACTTTTGAAAATGAAATATTTTTGCAAAAAAAGGTATCCTATATTGGAATAAGGATATGTAGGTGCCCCCTCACAATATTTTAGATTTTAACAAAATTTGGTGAGGAGGTACCTTGGTATCCTGATTTCAATATTTTATACCGCAAAGATATCTTAATTTCACAATTAAAATATTTTCGACTTTGCTTTAAAAAAAAAACAAATTTTTACATTGTTTTACGAAATGATTGCTGGTAAGGTTTTAATGGAAAATTATTAGGTTTTTAATTCTTAGATATGGGTAAAGCACCAAGTTGTTCGGGAGAGGAAATAGAGTTTATTAATAAACTGGAAAAGATATTTATGATACTGTTTTGGAGAACACACATGTTCTCGTTTTATAAAAGATTTATTCTATGACTAATCTAGTAGAAAAAACATTGGTTTCAGTTTGGCGATAATATATTTATATTTTAAATATTAGAATACAGGTAAAATTATATTCAAGCTTAATTTATTGACCTAAATAACGAAGTGCTTAACTGTTAAATTATACCTCTGGTTTCTTTAGTGTCTTTAGTGGGAATATATACCCACAACACCCAGGATAATAGGCCACCACTTCACTTACGATAATATAATTTTCGAAAAACTGATATAAATTATAATAATATATGTTACAGCTAAAATAGCTTGCTTAAAAATTTCAAAAAAGGACTGCAATCTTTGGGCATCTGCACATGAAACTTCCCATCAAAAGACTGCTGATATGATATGAAAATTGTGTCTGCTCACTTGCATTTGTAGAGTATGAGCAATTTGTGAAAAAGTATGAAACAAATAACACAGAATGCTAAGATCTGGATAACAGGAAACTAAACTTAAGCGTATGAAAGCCTACATGAGAATAAAAGAAAATAAAGCACTGAAGTAGTAGCACGTTGAAATAGCAACAATAAAAAAATAATAGAAAAGGCATTAATTATTGTAGTGACAATGAAAGGATTTTTTTTTTTATTGCAGAGAAATTGCATTTTATATGATTTAACTTTTTACTTTTTTTATATTAGAACATATCGTCACCTGGAGTGCTTGTTACTGACGCGATTTCTTTTTGAATTTCAATGTCAATAATAAAGTAAATAATTTTTTAATGATATGAAAATAATATTGTTGATAAAAATAACTTTCGTCGTTTTGAAAGAGAATTTAATTTTCTCAATAAATTTTTGTATAATCAATACATTATGAGTTTTAATAACATAAACATAATCCTAAAAGATTTTGGACTTTTGTTAATTCTAAAAGAAAAAACTCTTATATACCAGTTCGAATGGTGTATAATAATTTAATATCGATCTCTTTGCAAGATTCATTTATCCTTTTTGCTTCATACTTTAAATCTAATTTTGCTGACGTCTCTACTAAATTATTAGAAGTAATTTTTATATTAATGAACTGAACTCCTTTCTAGATTTTGGTTTACTTCAAATCTCTGATGAAGATGTAATTAATGGTATTTTTAATTTTTCTGCTTCATTTAAATGTGATAATGATGGATTTTCGAGAACAACGTTCAAGTTGATACAATTTACACAGATTTTGCAAAGGCATTTGACCGTGCACCACATAAAATTCTTTTAACTAAGTTATCTAAACTTGTCATTCATTCTAGTATGCTATCTTGGTTTAGACATTACTTGTCTCAAAGAATTTCTGTTCCATTTTCTGGTACCCTCAGGGTAGTATTTTAGGGTCCTTGCTATTTAATATTTTCATTAATGACTTTATGCTGATGATTTAAAAATTTTCAAATCGATTTCTAGTCTTAATGATTGTAAAAATTTTCAAGAGGATTTAGATAGATTGTCTTTCTGGCCTGAGTGTAATGGCCTATCTTTTAATTTAAATAAATGTCTATGACGTTTCTATGACTTTTCATAGATGTCGCAATACTATTATCACCAAATATATTTTAAGTGGAAATACTTTATCTTCCGTCGATGAAATTGTGGATTTAGGTCTAATGTTTGATAGAAAATTATTATTCAATAACCATTTAAATTATATAATACCTAAGGGCTATTCAATGTTAAGTTCTATTCGTCGTAATTCTGATAATCTGTTTGATCATTACACTAAGAAAATACTGTTTACTACTTAGTGTGAGATCCAGATTAGAATATGCCTCGTTTATTTGGAGCCCAAGTTCCCAAATTAATACGCATCGTGTTGAGCAAATACAAAAAAAAATTTATAAAATATGCTCTTTCGTTTTTAAATTTTTCTAATTCATTACCTTCAATTCCAATTCCTTCTTATGCGGATAAATGTGAATTAATTTCATTAAAAACTCTTGAAACAAGACACAATATTTCATCAATTACTTTTTTATGCAATCTTGTCAATGTTCTAATAGGTTGTCCTACTATTGTCCTGTTACTACATGATATTAAACTGTATGTTCCTTCTATTAACAATTACCTTTTCAAGATAGATATTCACAGAACATCGTATGCTATCAATCAACCTTTGAATAGATCCATGATATTATACAATAAACTTTCAAATAATATAGATATAAGTATTTCATTCAATGAATTTAAAAATATTTTAAGTAATTTATTAAAATAATATAATTATTTTTAGATTTTTAAAGAAAGATCATTATGATATTTGCTATCAAGGATAATAGATATAATGATCCTTCATAACAGATATCACAGTGGCTTTCTTGCTTGTCCATGATAGAGACATAGAATATGTACTACATAATTCTACTCACTGCAGACATTGCTTATTATATTATTCCTGCAGCTCATGTTAAGTAGAAATTTACTATTTAAGTTAAACTTTTTAGCCTACTCATTAAAGGATTTTAATCAGTAAGTAATTTGTAAATAGTTTATAAAAAATATCTAAAGCAATTAGATATAGTATAGCATTTAGGGCCTCTAAAGTACTAGTATGTTAGCATCCGGAAATATATTTGCAAATAAATATTTGGACCCCGTATAGTTGCTCATAAACACAATTTCTGTTTGTAGCTGCCTACCACACTAAAGATCTATATGTTAGTAATGGCAAATGATATAAGCAACCACGAAATATAATTTTTTTTTTGTCTACCATTGCCTGGACAATTAATTAATTAAATAAGTTTATTTTCTCGTTATATAACTTTCTTTAGGGTTCTTTAGGTGTTTAACCTTCCTGACTATTTTCATTTTTGTGCGACACCTTCACATTTCTCGGTCTCTCAGACCGATTTCAAGTATTTTTCGGTATCTCAAAACTATTCTAAAGTTTTCAAAACTTGTGCAGTGGTCATATTTAACAAACTAATCTGAAATAACTGAAGAGAGAAAAAAAAACAAAATTAAGTTTTTTTAGCTCACAGCATCAATTTATATTTCATCACAATAAATTGGCATTTTTGATCCTAGACCTAATATGAAAATAAAAAAAAATTCATTCACCAAACACAACATTTATAAAATGTTATTTTTCTATTAACATATACATATATATTTTAGAAGTAAACAAAAAAATAAAATGACTTAAAAAAAAACAGGAACACTAAAAAAAAATAATTTCAAAATGCTTAAAATATATGCCTCATTATGAGGTTCAATCAGTCGTTAGAGCTTGTGGCTGGAATCAGCGTCCTGTAAATCTTCAACATCACTTTCCTCTGAGTCTTCTTATTCAGTATCAGTGTTTGCTTCATACACATCAATATTATCTTCGTATTCAGTACCACTTTTCACATCAGAATCGAGATCTGAATCGATTTCATTCAGAATAGCTCTTATGCGCTCAATATCTGCCATATCTAACGAAAATCTCACGATAATTAAATTTGAACATAATTATTTTATTAAATCATATAAACTGATCGCTAATTGTCTATTTTCATCTAAAAATTTCCAATTTAGCAAAACCAGCTTACCTATCGAAAATGTGACACTTAACTATAAGTCGGTCTCACAGACCGTCTGATTAGCAATCACCGGTACAACACTTTAACTCAAACGCACTTGTTACACTAAACGTTGTATAATGAGAAATAATGAAGATACTGAGAGAATGATGGTGTTGCAATTTTTTGTTTTCGTGAAATTAACAACAAGTGAAAAAAGTGAGTCTGTATAAATAAAAGTGGCATAGGCACCAGAGATAGAGATCGTACGTAAAAATACCGCCCCTCTTGCACCAGCACAATTCAGATGAGAAACGGAGTCTGTTGGGCTTGATGTTGCAGTCGTTGTATTTGTTATGTAAATTGATATATTGCCATAAACCTTTTTGTTTGTTTTCTTTGCTTGTTTCTGGGGAGCTCTGCTTTTGAGGTCGGTCAATCCCGCGAAATATATTTTCACATTGAGTTTAAGCTCGGTAAGCTTCTGCAGTTTTTCCGCATAAAATAAACAAGAAAAAAACCATTTATTTGGGTTTGAATTAGGGAGGAGAACAAGCTTAACAATTGGGCGGGAAATAGTGCGAGTGTAACTTGAGAATCCTGACCTGAATAGACCCTTTCAACACGACCTAATCCTTATAAATTCGGGGGCTAATTTCTATACAAACGGCTAACAAGTCACCGACCACAAAAATTCTTTCTGAAAATTTCCACTTAATGCGTTTGTAATGTTCCTTCAAATATTAATCTTTGCACCTTCAGGAAAAATGTTTCCACCTTCAGGCAAACTATCCTTAAGCCCCAACTACAGAAAAATGACCGGGGATTAAAGGAACTAAAACAGTTGGGCTGTCAGTTATTGCACATAAGGGTGTGGAGTTCAAACAGCCTTCAATATGGGTCAACATTTTTTCAAATTCGAGGTAACTACGTAAGCTTCTGTGAATTAGAAACTCGTTTCAAATGGCCCTGGAAACTCTTAACCCCTGCTTGCCATAGACTAACTATATGAGGAGCGCCAGCGGGTATCAAATGTCACTGCAAAGGCTCTTCTTCGTAATTAATTGTTGTATCATTAAGGATACAATAAATACAATTTAATGAATAGAATAAAGTTTTTAACTGTAACATAAAACTCATACAAATTAGTTCCTCTGACTTTTTATGGTAACGTAATGAGTTTGCTTAACATTTTGTTTGCAATTTGTTATTGTTGCATTGTTCAAATATTTTTTCTCTACAAACTGCTACTTTGCTTTTCTTTACTTAGACATTAGTCCTTGCTGCCTGCACTGTAGGCACGTTTATTTGTTGTTTTATTTCTACTTCCCTAGTAAAAAAAAATTAACAGGATATTTAAGTAGATATAACGCATTTTTAGTTTGAGTCAAAATCATAATAAAGAGAAAAGAGCATAAAATTAATACCTTTCTAAGAACTAAATTAACAAAACCGGCTAATTAAAGGAAAAATTGATATTTTACTTACTAACTATATGCTTTCTGCATTTACTTACATTTTTTAATGTTGTTGTTGTTTTATTATATAAAATTTTAAATTTATTGGACACTTTAAGGAAACGATGAAGGATTTTAAATTACTCAATTAACTCGAATTAGTCGGGCATATTTTAAAAAATTGTATCCAAAAGAAAAGACAACATACAAAATTAATTAATAATATATTTTATTAATGGGAACTTATAGATGATTTTTAAAAACAGTTTTATTGATTTGTTTATTTCGGTTAAAAAATTATTTTCATTTGATATTTTAATTTCTTCCTCCAATATGCAAAAAATACTGTGAGCATAAATAATATGAACTATTTTCTTAGCTTTTCGGTAACATAAAATATGAGTTAGGTGCCCCACTCTGGGAGTTGCAGGTTCCATGGTTCCAGGTGTTTCACTACAACGAGTGATAATTAAGTTCGAATTTAATTTGCAATTGTATTGCTATTTTAATATGAAGTATTGCGACAAAAACATGAATTATTTTATAAACAACTAGCTGTGCCCGCCTCGGCGTGGGCGTTCTGACAATATTTTGCTCGATTTTGCTTTGAAAGTACTCCACACCAATTGTAAGACTCTTACTTTTATAGTGCTTCAATTATGGTTTATTTATTTACCTTAAATAAGGTACCCATCCCTGGATAATATTCAAAAATTTTTAAAAAAATTTGCAAAACTTATTGTAAGGCTCTGTAAAAGGTGTTTAAAATATATTAATTACATTGTAATTTCACAAAGTAAAAATATAAATCAAATAAAAATTTTATTCAATTGGCTATTGACAGTAAGTAATTAATATTTTGTTATTAATATAAAACAGCGCCATCTGCTGCGTAACAGCGCCATCTGTTGCGTAACCATGTTTAAAATATCTTGCTTTCAAAAATAAAAGATTCCTTAAAGTATGTACCTTTAAAGTACCTTTAATTCTGCAAAAAAAATTCGGCTTGCTTTAACTGCTTTTTCTCTTTATTAACTCTTAGAAATAAGGTAGTTTTCCGGAAAAAATGTATTTTATATTGGAATAAGAATACCAAGATACATCCCCATAAAAAGTTGCTAAAATCCATTCAAATACGTATTTTCCTTACATAAAAGTGGCTGGGTACCTTGGATAAAATTCTAAAATTTATATAAACTTCTAAAACTTATTGCAAACCTCTGTAAAAGGTGTTTAAAATATTTTAATAACAATGTAATTCCATAAAGTAAAAATACAAATAAAATACAAATTTTATTCAATTGGATCCATCTTTCTAAAATAAAAGGTGCGCATCTGCGTTTAAAATATTCTAGTTTTAAACCGAAAATTTCAGTACCCTTAAACTATAAATTGCGTACTTTCACTACTTTTTTACACTCTCTTGGAAATGAGATATCCTATATTGGAACAGGATGGTACCACGATGGTACCTCTTCACAAAATTTTTTTTAAAATCCATTCTGTAGTTGTAGAGTTTTATATTTATCAAGAAAAAGATTTTTTTAGGTGTTATTAAGTTTAGTTAAGAAAATTTTATTTGAATATTAATTTATAATACAATACAACCTTTCAGCTTCAGAGTCAAAAACAGAGAGATCGATTTAAAGTTAAAACAATAAGGAATGCATGATCATATTTTCAATTGATATGTATGTACTTTGCAATTGAGTAAAATTGTGTAAAGAATTACATACATAATTACAACGAAGTTTAAAATTCTTAATGTAAAAAAAAAAAGAACCGCTAAAATTAATATGTAATTAGTTTCGAGAGATTTGAGTAGAAATAAAAGAAAAGATTGCAATATGCAGTTTAAATGCATTCTCCTATTATGCATTACTACTGAGTACTTATATTGAAGTATGTGTATCAAAAACAAGCAAAACCAGTATTTTTGATCTTAATGCATTTCAACTACACTTTGTCTAATTATATTAAATGCACTGGTAAATATTTAAATAAAATATAAAGAAGTAAATTAAATATAAAGGTATTAAAAATTAACAATAAAATTTCGCCAACAGTAGTTTTTACGTTATGCGAAAAAAGCACTGAAGTAGATACTATTAAAGATTATAATTGGCGGTATGCTTCAATTCTGTTTGTGTAAAGTATTATAGACACTTCTGTATTAAGAAATAAAAAATTTATATTACAACCTTATTTAGCCTGTATGCAAATTGACCCCATGAAAAATCGACAAAGAAATAATTACAACTAATTCTGTTTTTACACTGTAGATTGGTTCCAGAAAAATCCGTGTAAAAAACCGTGTAAAAAAGACATTGATCATATACAAAAATATTTGATTGGTTCCTTATCTCTAAAACCTATCAAGATGAGTGAAAAACGAGAATTTTTTTAAGAACAAGAAATCATGTTTATTTTTACACATATATGCATGTACATTTAATGTGTACATGCACCGTTTATTTGAATCTTTAGTGTATGACGAAGACTAAATAGATAGTTTCGTTCCAGAAATCAACGATTGCCTAATTGAATTTTAATTTTTTTATAGTTCTTACTGTAGCTTCGCTTACTTCTCCATTTCGAAGGCGATCTAATATTTCAATTTTGTTTTCTAAACAAATGGCTTTACGTTGTAGTTTTTTATTTGTAGTTTTCGACGTCTTCTTTTAGAGATGCATTGAAAGTTCACAAAATATTAACACATTTCAATGGCTCTAACAAGTAAAAATGCTTGTATGCACAAAAAGAGAATTGCTCTAAATTTTTGATATAAAAATATTTCGTAAAACTTAAATTTTACAAATAAAATCGAATCCCAAATGATTTTGAAACGTGCTAAATGGAATAGAATCGTGTAAAAAAAATATTTTTTATTTTTAAACCGTGTTAAATCAAAACCGTGTAAAAAAAGACCGTGTAAAAACAGAATTGGGTGTACTTTAAAATATAATAAAGATTAGACAAAAAATTTAAAAAAAATTTCGGTAATTTTAATTATATTTTTCTTAATAAATTATAAACATTAAGACATAACCGTTATTTTTGCACTATTATTAAAGAATTTATTTATAATAAAAAATTTATCAATAATGCGTGATATTTTAATAAAACATTTTGGATAATTTTTCATTATGAATAATCGCCCATAATATAAAAATGAATAATATTCGAAAAAGACGAAAAAGCACACAACAGTCTTGGGTAAATTTTCATGTAAAATACTACCCATTTCTTTTTATGATTTCTGAAGTAATTTTTCATTTTTGCTTTTGAGTAATTTTTCATAGGGTAAGTTTTCTTGCAGCACCTTATTTACAATGAATATAAATTAACTAAACTTTTTTATTTTGAGTTCCTATGCTTGAGCAATTCTTAATACGTCTTAGTGCCTTATCTTTTTATCTGAGGGCTCCTTAATGCCTTCATTATAATTTAGAACGAATGGTCACAGTGGTTACTAAAAAGATGCTCTGGCGTATGCATAATATAGGATTAAGCAAGCAAATAAATAACAATTATATGAGTATCTATTGGTGTGATTAAAAAATATCATAGGTACATACATACATACATTACTTATTTATTTTTTTTGGATATTTAACTGAAAAGAATTGTATTATTTGATAAGCGTGTGTGACCCCAAAAGTTATTATATAAAACAATTTATTGCTCTCATAAACAAAATTTTTCAATGTTTTATTTGAAGGCAAGAAATAAATCTCGTTTTAATTATTCAGCACATATATTTTATAATAAAAAAATCTAAGAAAATTAATATATAAATAATGTTGTTCTCATTTTAAAATTTTGTAAAGTTTTGTAACCTTCATATATGACCTCTTATTACATATTTCTTAATAATATTTACATATTTACAATAAAAATTTTTTGTTGTCCTTTTTAGTTTCTATTGCTAAAAAATAAATATGTGTGTATACGTTTTATCAACCCACAATGAGGAGAATTAAAAAGATGTGTAAAGCCGGCAAAAAATTCTAAAAACAAATATTTGCTTAGAAATGAGTACAAGGCTATTAAGAGCTAAAGAGAGCACGACATTAATAATAAAAAATTATGGTGACGATTTGTATCCACCTGAAGTAAAAACATCACAAAGTCACATAAAATGAACACATAAAAGCACAAGGCTAAAACCTACTTTCAAACACTACAGGGTATTTGCAATGTTTAAAACGAACATATATTTACAAAAGAGATAAGAGAGAAAATTGTAGTTGAAACAAAGAGGAAGCAAAAGGGCAAATTTGGACAGGTGTTTGTTAAAGAGAATATAAATAAAAATATAAAAATAAAGCCTAGAAAAAAATGTTGTAAAATTTATTTGCATTTTCTATTCACTTTCAATGGATCTTGATTAGAGAAGATTTGTTCAAAACTTTTAAATGTTTCTTCAAAAGGTTGAATAAAGATGTTGTAGTCGAATTAAAATGGCAGATTTTATTTTATTATTATTACTAGGTGTGCCCGCCACGTCGCACAGAGGGGTATTTCGGCAATCTAGCCGGACATTAGGTCAAAAATTAATTTTGAGAAATGTAAAAATTAAAGTACGCAACTCGACAGACAACAGACAAAATTCTGCATCGTATAGTGAATTTTCTTGATATTTGTTGTTTTGGGACACTGTTAAAGTCAGGAAAGTTGAGTAAATCGTATACGTTTTTATTGACTTTAAACGAATTTGAGAGGTTTTCAATATATTTTTTGGTGGTTAAACGAATAAAGATTTTGTATTGATTTTTTTTCTGTGAAAGTAGCTACTTATGTTAATTTTTATAAATTTTTTTTATAATTTTTAATGATAAAAATTTCGTTCAAAATTAAAAAAAGGTTTTTTTTGTAAAACTTTTGGTAAAAAGAAGTGAAAAGCTTTTTAAGAGTGACCTCCATCGCGATCCTAAAAATGTTATATATCACTACAAAATTTACGATCACTTCTTTTATTCTGTAAAAAAAAAACGTAGATGCCCATTCTTTCGGACTATCTACTTTACACTCCAGAATTCGCCTATTTGAGAGCATATTACACCTGTCATATAAACTGTCAGTGAAAAAATGACAAATAAAATCTGATGCGGACAAAGCCATTGTTAACGAGAGGAAAAAAATATCCAAAAAATTTAGAAGTGAATTCGGGCTAGTAGTGGGTGTACTGAAAGCTGGATTTGGAAACACCAACGATGGTAACACTAGCAGAAGATTTTTTTCCAATGCTGAATTAGCTGCAGAAATAACTGTACTTAACGCTGAAGATGATTCAGATTCGGAAGAGTTCTTTGAAGAATCCGATGAAGAAGAACCATGGCACTCATCATCATCTTAGTGCAAAGGAGAAGTTGTTTTAAATAAATTAATTGTTATAATTTTAAATAATATTTATCGTTACAATCATAAATAAGTTATTACTATAAATATATTAATTATTTTCCGATAAATAAAATACTATAAAGTAACAAATTACAAAAATATTTTTTTAATAATATTCTAGGGAGGCGGGGATTGGTTAGGCATTGGAAAGCTTAAAAATGAATATTTTTAGGAAATTGGAGAAACAAATAAATTTTTTTTTTTCACAGGGTCACTTTGGGGAGGGATTGGAGGAATACCGCCCCCTGCCCAAAAAAAATGTTTATGGTTTTAAGAAGTATGTAATCTATTTCTTTAAATAATTGCATTATTTTTTCAAATATTTTTTTATTTCACCGCCAACAAAAGGGGGCGGGGCTAAAAATGGTTTTTGAACATTCTTTGACCTTAAAAGTTGTAATTGCTAAACAAAATGACGGGAAAATCAAAAAAAACTTGCATTTTGCAGAGGTGGGATTAGTTCTTCCAAGGGGAACTTTTTTCTCCTTGATCCGATTTTTCCTATTTTATAGCATTGAAAGCCTATGACGATAAAGTAAAGTTTCATTAACCTAGGGGCAGGGCACTTAGTACATTTTTAGAGCCAAATCTAAAAATAAATCAGTCAAGTTCGAGTTAGTCTCACACACGTAGGGTTCCGTACTATGTTAAGTACGCCCTTAAAAACTCAAGTTGTTAATTTTTTCATGTCTTATGGGCACTCTTTTCTTTTTAAAATCAAAGTTATATTCGCGAAAATTGCATCGCTATTGGAACACCCTTTAAATTTTAGAAATTATTGTTATATCGGCCATTGTAATACACTTTCTACAAAAATATCAGGCCTCCTATTGCGGTTCAAAAAATAAGGTAATATACGTGAAAAACCTGACACTGATGGATCACCCTTTAGTAATTGTTACTGTGACCGAAGTACAACATCTACTTCAAACAATTCAAGAGTCTACCTATTACGGTTCAAAAAATAAGACTATTTAAGTAAAAATCATGTCTCGGTCGGAACACCCTTTAATTTTTATTATTTGTTATAGTTTTCATAGTAATAAATCTCTTGTAAAAACTTCAAAAGTCTACTTATTATCGTTTAAAGCTTGGGCTATATACACGCAAAGCACGTCACTCTAGGAATGCCCTTTAATTTTAAGGTTTAATTTAATAGAACATAGAGTAAACATAGAGTAAATTACTGCCTGTAAATTTTAAGTGGTTACCTCCTATAGCTCAAGAAATAAAGACATAACGGCATATAACACCTCACTTTTAGAACACCCGATAAGTTTTAGTAATTATTGCTATAGTGGCCACAGTTTTACACCACTATCGGAGCACCCTTTAATTTTTAAGTTTATTTGTTTAGACTTGTTTATAAAGCGAACTAAGTTTTAATTACTGTTTGTTAATTTTTAGTGTACGCCTCCTACAGTTCAAGAAATAAACACACATTCGTGAATAACACCTCTCTATCCGAACACCCTATAGTAGTATTTGTTACTAAAGCGGCCACAGCTGTACACCTTCTGTGAAAATTTCAAGCGTCTACCTGTTATAGTTCAAAACTTAGGCCTTATACATGCAAATCACGCCACTATCGGAACACCCTTTTATTTTTAGGTTTATTTTTTTATACTTGTTTATAGAGCGAACTAAGTTTTAATTACTGTTTTCAATGCCTCCTACACTTCACGAAATAGGCACATATTCGTGAATAGCACCTCTCTATCGGAACACCCTATAAGTTTTAGTATTTGTTGTTATATATATAGCGGCAACAGCTATATATCATCTGTGAAAATTCAAGAGTCTACCTATTACGGTTCAAAAGATAAAAGGCGCTGACAGACGGACAGACAATAAGGTTACGTTTTTACACTTTATGTACGGCTAGATTGGCAAAATACCCCTATGTGTGTCGTGGGCGTCCTTAATGTACAGAAAATAACTTTATCTGGCAATGCAAATTGGTTTAAAAACACTTTATTTTGGAAATAATTCGGTTACTTATGAACTACTAAAGATATCACAGAAACAAAGAAGAGGTGATTTCGAGTTATGTTGCTTACATTACGCCCCCTATTCTGGAGGTATTCTTGTGGATATGCCACCAAAGTTGAATGAATTATTGTTGAATTTCTCTAAGTTCAAAGCACCGATTGAAAAGAAGTAAAAAGATTTTATATGCATCCTTGGCTATATACTCCAAACAAATTTGGAAGCACCGTGGTTACCAAATGCAGGATAGCCTATCTATACATATAATAAAATAGCATCTCATTTCCGTCTGTCTGTCTGTCGGTTTAAAGGTACTGAAATTTTCTGTTTAAAACTGGGATATTTTCAACACGGTTGCACACCTTTTTATTTTTGAAAGTGAGATATTTTAAAAACTATTGCGCAACATTAGGCGCCAATTGAATAAAACTTATATTTGATTTGTGTATTTACTTTGTGGAATTACATTGTTGTTTAAATATTTTAGAACCCTTTTATATAAATTTTAGAATTTTATCCGAGGCTGGGTACCTTTATGTAAAAAAAATCTGTGAAGAGGTACTTTAGCATCCTGATTCCAATATAGGATATAGGGATGGACACCTTTAGCACTATAAGAGTAACAGTCTTACAATTGGTGTGAAATACTTTCAAAGATCGAGCAAAATATTGTCAGGACGCCCACGACGTGGCGGGCATAGGTAGTCTTACAATATTATTATAAGGTAGAAGTTTGAATATTATCAGACAAATGTTTTTTTGCAAGACAGAAATTGTACACCTATTTTGACATTCACTTGAACCAAAAGTTGCGGTGTTGTATCTATTAACCGATTGTATCTTATTAATATGCCTTGCAAATATTCCTCTCCACAATTCTTATTAAAATACGAGTAGTTAATAAAAATAGTTTTGTGATCATTGAGATTTTTAATTTTATTATTATTTCTAACTTACGACAATATTTAGTTTGTTGTTCTTTATTTGCCGTTCAGAACTTTCACAAAACAAACAACAACAACACAACAACACATTCATGAATTCAAACTGGCCAAAAAATAAAAAAACAAAATGAATATAGTTTTCACTTCTATAACATGTCCTACACATACAAAATACATATATAAAGCCCATACCATTCCATGAAAAGTAAAACACTATACTACAACATTGTATCTTCATTCTGCAGTATTTAAATATTTGTTTTAATTTTGGAGTCCTAAACTAATTTTACCAGCATAATTTTTTTAATAGCTTAAGCGAATGTATGTAAAACGCCAAAAGCAGATAAAATAATTATCCCAAAACACTTTTGTCACCAGAAAATTGTATATGTAATTTCTGCTCCTTTGCAAACAGAAATAATTTCAACAGGGTAACGGGTGGGTTAGCATATGATTATTCATCCATTCAATCGCTCTTCCATTTTATGTCATGCTTCTATGGAGATGGACATATAAAAGGAGGTTAAATTTCATTGTGCCCAAAGGTCTCATTTTAAAATGAGCATTTCACACTTTGAATATTTCATTGAATATCTAGTACAACATAAAATTAAAAACAGTAAAAACTCAGAGAATCGAAGGAAAAAGATTATTTGAAGTGAGAATATTAATTGGATTTTTAAACTTTCTGCGATATCTATAAATAGGGACGAATTAGCTTTAGCACGTTAACTACAACGAATGTTTAATATTGTTACGAATGATGAATTTATTCATTATATGCTCTGAACAACAATACTCTCGAACAAAAACAACTATAATAGTTTGTTTTCCTACAATGATGAAAGAAAGAAACAAACAATAAAGAGCATCGCTAGTCATTTAGTTGTTGTTGTCCATTAGTCTAGAACCGCCTCATGTACAAACATTCATAAAACAACAAGCATGAGTGGCACGTATACACACGCACATTAATTAAACAGTTAAATTCACAGGCAGATACACAAATACAAGCATAAACAAATAAACAATCACACAAACAGGTATAAAGAAATAAACAACCACACAAACTGGTATAAATAAACAACCACAAAAACAGAAAACAAGAGCAATAACAATTGAACCTGCCAGATCTGTCTGGAATAGAACATACTGGTGCTTTTAAATCACCTATATAAGCGAATCGTGCTGGCAAGTAGTATGACAGTATTATTTCAAAAGTCAAAGAGTTAAGTTGTCGAATTTTAAGAGTATTTAACAGTTTGCTGTATTTTTGAACAGTGGTGTTAACCCAAAATAACCGACGGTTACCATATGGTAATGTAAAATATGCCGTTACATTTACACCAATTACTCCAAAACGACAAAACAAAACTTCAAGAGAATAAAGCTATTTACTGTAAAATAATTGAAGCTTCAAAAGAAAAATAAAATTTCTGTCATTCTGAGTTAAATTAGCGAAGCTTTGGCGTTTCAAATTAAGTTAAAAAAAAAAAGTTCGTAAGTCCCATTTTTAGATATGGCACGTCATTTAACATACGTGTTTATTAACACCTATTCAACCCATTTAATAATAATTACTTCAATTGATAGCTAATGAAAGAAATTATAAAATGCGAAATTGTTTTTGTAGAAAAAATGTTTTTTTGTTTTAATTTTTCAAAATTTACTTATGGCGTAACCATATGGTAATCGTGGGTTGCCTAGGGTATGTGTTTTTCACTGTCATTTTGGAAATTTTTCTACTATATTCATTTATGTATTATTGGTAATTGTAAAAGTAAACACTTTTAGAGGCTTATCCTTGCAAAAAATATGGAAATCGCGTCCACAAAAATGACTGATCATTTTCATTCCGAACAAAATCTTTCTTTCGATGAAAGTATTATATCTTACATGGTGTAAGCAGTTCATAAAAGACAAACCATTACGATTTGGCTGTTTGGTTCCTTTGTACTCCCTCCGGTTACTTGGTGAACTTTGAAATTTACCAGGGAAAGAAACCGTGTTCGAATATTGATTATGAAGCCAAGTTTGAAAAATGCGCAGTGGTCGGTATGATCGTCGATTTTTTAGAAACATTGAAATCATTCCCATTTTCGTTTTATTTGGATAACCTGTTTACCAGTTATCATTTGTTGGTTTATCTCAAATCATGCGGATATAGCGAAAATCATATTCCAGCAAGCTGTCCGCTGGTACATAAAAAAATGGAGAGGCGTTACTCGGAATCAATTGCGATGAAAAGGACTGGTATTCGTTTGGTGAAGTGGAAAGACAATAATGTTGTGTGTATATTATCTACTAGCTTTGGTGAAAACCCAAAATCAATGGCACAACGTTGTTCGATTACGGCGTATAACAAATATATGTGTGGAGTATACCGATTCGACTAAATGTGGTTCAATATCGCATTGTATATAGAGGAAAAAAGTGGTGGTAGCATTTTTACCAGGCTGATAGATGCTTGGTGTTCAAAATGCTTGGCAGCTTCATCGAAAAGTTCAACCGACAATGAATCAATTAGAATTTCGGCGCCAAATAGCAGTATACTACTGTAAACATTACGGTACAAAAGCCAAATCATCTGGTCCGACGCCATCTCACAGACATACACAACAACCCGGTCAAGTTGACCACACTCTCCGATATGATCAGATTGGGCATTTTGTAGCACTATCTAATCGCAGGCATTGTTCTGTTAACGACGCAAAGTCAACGGACGAACAGCATTTATAAAATGCAATGTAGGACTTTGGGTAAAACGTTTTGCCAGTTTCCATACCAAACCATCATTTATTTTAGTTTAACGAATATTTGTACTTCTTATTTTTGAGTTATTTACAATAAAAATGCTTTAAACAGTTATTTTTATGAAATTTGTTTTAAAAAACATATAGTACCCCGCGTAACCCAGGATTACCATATGGTAACGCTCGTTTTTCACTTTTCCCGGGAAAGCGTAACAATATTTTTAAAAATGGACTTCATTTTCGTGTACAGGATTACGAAATTTATACGTACACATGTATGTGTTTATTATAAAGATATTTTTATTGCAGAATAAAATGTACTGCTTACAAAAGCTTCATTATGTCTTGCTGGGATATTAAATCCTTAAGTACCTTCTAGATTAATCTATTTTGTGTCTGCGGTTATCTCAGAAATATCATTTGCTGATTACTGTATCGTATTTTGGAATTCATGAATACAAATTATATTGACTGACCTTCTCAGAATTTGAAAGAGGATAAATATGGACTTTAAAGTTTCTAGTCGAATACATGCTTTCTAATGCATTCTAATATTAACGAATAAGGGGTGGCAACGACACATGTAACTTTCTAAATGACATCAAATTAAATAAATATAAAATTCTAATTTCTGTATGGCTTTAATAAAAATATAAATCTGGAGCGATCCCCACTCAACTTTACCATATCTCATGGAAACAGATATTTTTATGGATATATTACATAAAGAATAAAAGTTTAATGTATATTCGAGTTAAAAAAATAATTATTATCGGTTTGGGATGTTAAACTACCCCGATTATACCTAAAAACTATGCTGCTCTTCACAACCATATACCAAAAGTACATACTGAATTTCATTTTGATATGTCAAAATATGACCTGCAGAGCCTTCACAAAAGTAGTGACTGCTCGTCATCATGTGGAATAATAGCGCCTTGTCAGAAAATATCGGGTGGTTAAATTTTAAGGGCCAATGTTGAATGCGAACCACACCTAAACGTCTAGATTTTTTCTGCATTTAATTTTAAATTTCTCAATTTCAGACTAACTCAATTTGAAAGATACCCATTCGAGCAATGGTCAGAATGGTGGCAAGAAATGGCAAGAGTGGATGATAAATTTTCGAAGAAAATCATCTTCAGCGATAAGGCACATTTTCACCTCAGTGTATTCGTCAATAAGCAGAATTGCCGCATTTGAGCGAATGATAATCCAGAATTGATTTTCGAAAAATCAATGCACCCACAAAGAGTGACTATTTGGTGCGGTTTATGGGCTGGCAGCATCATCGGGCCGTATTTTTTCCAAAAAGTTGGTCGGTCACGCAGTTACTGTGAATGGTATTCGCTATCGTAAGTTGATACCAAATTTTCTACGGCGCGAATTGGAAGGTATGGATATGGACGATATGTGGTTTCAACAGGACGGTGCCACTTGACACACAGCTACCAAAACAATGTATCTTTTGCGCGACAAATTCAATGGCCGTATTATCTCACGTGGTGGCGATATCAATTGGCAGCCAAGATCATGTAATGTGACACCGTTGGACTTCTTTCTTTGGAGTTCTTTAAACAAAAATGTATATGTCGGTAAGCCAGCAATAATTCAAGAGCTAAAGGGTGATATAAATCGGCATATTAACGGCATAGAACCTCAATTATGCCTCAGCGTCATCGAAAATTTGGTGCATCGGATAGAGGTGTGCCGCCGAGGTCGTGGCAGCCATTTAGCCGATATTTTATTCCATACATAATTGAACCATACCAATATTATCAAAATAAAACAACAATAATTTTCTAAATAATTTGTATTTTATTGAAAATCAATATCGGCCACTGAAAATTTAACAACTCTATAAATTTTCGCACGAACATTCTTAAGGTCCAAGGTGTCAGACGGAAAACACATATCTGTACCAATGTGACATATAATTTAAAAATATGCTTGTATTCAAAGTACCCTGTATAAAGAAACCAATACTTGCATACAGAAAAACGTACTTGCAAAAAGAATTGGCAAATTATACAGTTATGTGAATTTTTTACTTCGGTAATTTTTCATTATCATTCTTTCTGTATTGAGATACCTCTGACTGGTTCCTAGGTGACCAGAATCATATCTAACACTATTTAGATATTTTAAGAATGTTGTGTTGTAAATAATAATGTCGCTGAAGTTTAATAAAATAATTTAGATTTGTTTTGCTGATTCCAAATAATAATTTTTGATCTTAACCAAAGGAATAAATTCTTTCGTAAATGGTTATTTTCACAAAAGAAAATATCTATTTTCAAAGAAAGTATGAATCTATTTTGTTTGGCAGTTACAAATTATGATTTGCTGTACAAATTATATTCTTGTATTATATTATTTACGAATTTCCGAAGGGTATGAAATTACGTTGGTAGTAAGTTTTTAAGTCTTTAAGTTTCTTCAACATATTTCGTTGTTAACTCGTATCAAATTAAGTCGGCAATAAAGCTACTATCTACTCTCTTCAATATCTTATCCACAAAGGAAGGGACTGACTTGTATGTCTGACATCCTATGATAAAATGTCGATAATGATGGTGTTAAAATAAAATCAGCAAACCGTAAAAAGTACTTAATAACCAATATCCTTTTTAAGAGGTGAAAAAGGTTTCTGACCGTGTTTGAAGAAAAAAAGGAATAAATATTTAGATAATACAGATGACAGCAAAAACCACTAAGTGATAATAATGATATAGATCTAAATGAAAAAAGGGTTAATATAATGCGTTTTACTTTATCATTGTGGAAATTTTACTCAATATATAATATATTGTATTGCGACCGCACATGAATAAAGGGACCTAAGCTAGACCCTCACAATAACAAGTTTGTTAATAGCATTTACACTCATAAAATACGTAGAAGAAAAGGGTAAACTTTAAAATGCTTTCCTGTAAAGATTACTATTTTACCCTTGGTCCCGGTCCATTTGCACGGTCACATATATTATTAAATTCTGCTTTAACCTCACTACTTGTTTTTGTAGTTTTTTTTATCACCCTTCGTTATGAGCCAGGATTTGTATCCCCAACTATTTTAATCAATTTTATCCAATTCTAACCCAATCCTCTTCTATTCCTAGCTATGAATATCCTTTTCCTTAACCGTTATCTTACTAACGCAGCTAGCTATCTCAGGGTATTGAGATCATATGGAAGCAACTTTCTTGTCCTGCCAAAATACTTCTAGAGTATGTTTCGATCCTGCACCTTTTCATCGTTATAAAATCACACCATCGAACAATCTAAGCATAGCATGCTGGTCGATCCCATTGGCGAAAAATAAAAAAATCAAAGTCAAAAGTTTGTCACCAAATTTGGCATCACTTTTTCTTAAAAAAACAAGGTTTTAAAATTTATAGTTCAGCAACAGCTTCAATAATTCTTGCAAAAAAAAACCGACTTCAAAACAGACAAACTTAAAAGCATGTTTCTTTAAGACGGTAACTATTGCGACACCCTGTAATTTCCGAATTCAAATTTTATACTAGTTATAGCGATCGTAGCAATACAGGTTCGTTGTAAATTTCAACCTTCTGTCTGTAACGTTTTAAAAGTTTGGTCATATACATCAAATTACATAAACTATTGCGACACCCAGTAATTTATAATTTTAAATAATTATACTTATTATAACAGATATGGTAATGGACATTCTGTCTAATTGTTAAGTGTTTATCAATAACTGTTTAAAAGATTGGGTCATATATATCAAATGACGTCACCTATTGGGACACCCTTTAAATTCAAATTTTAATATAAATACTTTTTAAAGAACACTTTGTCATACAGATTCTTTTTAAATTTTAACTTTGTGTCCATATACATCAAATTACATCAACTATTGGGACACCCTATAATTTCCAATTTTAAATATTTATACTTGTTGTTATTCGAGACATAGTAGTGAACATTTTGTCTATTTTTCAAGTGTTTGTCTATAACGGTTCCAAAGATGAGGACATAATGGTCAAATAACATCAATAATGGGGACACCCTTTAATTTATAGATCCCAAGTTTTATACTTGTTTTAATAGCGGACTAAGCAATATAGGTTCTTTGTAAATTTCAACTGTCTATCTATAACAGTTGAAAAGTTTGGCCATATATATTACTTTTACATTAACTATTGGGACACCCTTTAATTTCCAAATTCATATTTTACACTTGTTATTTTAGCGGACTCAGCAATACAAGTACTTTGTAAATTTCACCTGTCTGTCTATAAAGGTTCAAAAGTTTGGCCATATATATATCAAAATAAACCAACTAATGGGACACCCTTTAATTTCTAATTTTAAATATTTATACTTATTATAACAGACATAGTATCGAACATTCTGTGCAACTTTCAAGTGTTTGTCTATAACGGTTCAAAAGATAGGAGAATAAAGGTGAAATTAAGTCACCTATGGGGTCACCCTTTAATTTTTAATTTTATTTTTTAATTACTTTTTGTTGTTGGGAGCTACTGTGATACGCACTTTTTTTTAATTTTAAATTGGTGACCTATAATGTTCATAATACACGTAAAAAACATGTATGTTGTATGGGGACACCCTTTAATTTTTAAAATTTTGAACTTCTTTTAAAATGGGACCAATCTGTAGCCATAACCTTTCTAATAGTGCAAAATTTTTAAAATCGGTTCAGAAATGACTGAGTTCTGCGGGCACAAACATAAAAAAAAAGCAACATTCAGACGAATTGATAACCTCCTTCTTTTTTTGAAGTCGGTTAAAAAAGAGATCGAGTTACAATTTGGTTTTTTTATTGTGAAAAAATGAAAAATTGCGAACAACTTTAAATTAATTAAAACAAAAAATTAAATTTTTTTTGAAATAAATAACTTCTACCAAGCCATCTTGAAATACTAAGGCTTCGAAAACACGAAAGGTCCATATGAAGCTTGCTATGCCCATCAATCGCTGTAGAAGTCTTGTAACTAATGTGACTAAATTTTCCATCTTATTAAGGATAATCCCTGAAATAATATAAAATATTTGCTCAAAACCTTTTCACTGCCATATTTTTGAATTACGACCATAATTTTGAACTACTTTCATCCGTAAAGAAAACTTTTTTGAATCCCATTTTTGGTAATTTTTTACAGGGATTGTGTTAGCTGTTCTTTACGCTATTATGGCGGTAATTATTATGAAATTCTACTAAATTTTTCAAGTTTTTTATGCAGTTAATTTGCTTAAAGTTTATTTCTGTGCTCCAATTCGTCTTTATACTTACTGCTTATTCCACAATGTGGCTAAAATTCGTTCTTTCGCAAAATATGTTATTTTAAAACAACACCAAAATTTTTGAATTTGCAATATGTCAACTAATGTAATAATTGAAAATGTACTTAAAATTTCAAAATAATTAACATCAAAAACAAAAGTTTAGACAGTATTTTTATGTCTCTATTTAAGAAGAAGACAAACAATTTAAATTTGTTCGTTCATGTGTTTCTAACATTTTAC
The DNA here is from genome assembly GCA_949628195.1 of Phasia obesa. Lineage (NCBI taxonomy): Eukaryota > Metazoa > Arthropoda > Insecta > Diptera > Tachinidae > Phasia > Phasia obesa. The sequence continues at coordinate 25,868 of CATIVE010000530.1, forward strand.
TCTTTTTAATTATAATTTAATAATAATAATATTAACTCTTTGATTTTATATTAGACACTTTAGTTTGCAATTATCTTGTTTAAGATAAGATATAGAACCATAAAGTGACATCCAGTAGTCTATATAATTTTAATTTCAGGAGTTTTTAATGGCTTGAATTATTAATTTCTTACCGTCGAATTCTTTTTCCCTTCCATAAACCTTAACGGAAAGCCAGGCCTAAATATTTTGAATCATATTAAGGTAGAAAGAATATAAAAAAATCTTTTTCAATGCTGGCATTATGTATAAAATTTAATTTATTTTAGTAAATAGATGATCGAGTGCCTAAATTAGTCCGGTGGTTGCCGTCAATGACTCTGAGCGCATTCTGCAGACAAACAAAACACTTCACAGGTAGTGTTGTCTTAAGAAAATAAAAAACATTTTTAAACCTATTTTGTGTTTAATACATTGCTGCACCCTCCACTGCGATGACTATTTATTTAATGGCTCCTCTTTTCTCTTAATACGCGGTTCACAGCTTGCAAAACTTCGGTAACAGTTTTTGGAGTTAAGTCTGTTGGAAACCTTCCCTTGTAATTTTATCTATAGTTTTTCTTTACAATGCATGAATATCGCTGCAAAAGTTTTCTTTTTTTTTTTTGTACGGCTAGTTTCGCCATATTTAAAATACTTTTCTAGCCAATTTTTCACTAATATTTCTTAGAACATAATAGTTTCTCTTAATAAATGTAATCTTAGGACCTACTAAACACAAAAGTTAAAGTGGTTCTAATTACATGAAGTTTAATTTCTTATTAATTTAGTCAAAAAACATAAAAAATAGTTGCATTATATTTAAACAAATATTGTAAAATTTTATTTCGATTTCCCAGGAATGGATAAAAAGTTTTCTTGGGAATGCAGGGTTCTATCCCAGGTATTACTGTACCGAAATATTTCCCATGAAATATTGGGTAAATTGTGTTAATTACGTTGAAAGTATAGACCTTGATAAAGCCGTAGTGACACTAACTTTATTTTCGTCTTTTCTTAATCTAAGATTAAAAGAGTGAAATAGAATAGAAGAAGAAAAATATAGAAAATGAAAACAAAACTGTTTTTATACCCTTCACCACAGGTGGAAAGGGTGTATATAAGTTTATCATTCCATGCGTAACTTCTACACTATTCATTTCCGACCCCATAAAGTATATATATTCTGGATCTTCATACATAGAGAAGTTGATTACCCGAGGTGCGTCTGTCCGTGTTCGGATAGTAATGTCATTTGCCAAGGCACTGAAGAGATACAAAAAATTTAAATACACCAATCTGTCAAACATAGTTTCGAAAATTATCGGATTGCAATTCAGCAACATCGGATCATCCCTTTGGAAGCTGCGGGCCAAAAAACACCCCACAAGTATTTTTTTTAAGGTTTTTTTTTAATTTTTTTCAGCTTAAATGATTCTCTTTTACTTAGTTTTGTAAAGTAAATATTAGAACGCGACAGGTAGATCGCAAGGAGTGCTACAGATCTAGGAGGATCAATAACCACCTGCGAGGGGCGATTTTTGTGTGTTTTTAGGTTGGTAGGGTTTTTCTGCTTTGATTTGTATTAAAGACCTTTATAGAAAGCAATACACAGAGGTATGCAATGTACCCACAGGGTACCCACTGGTAAATATGAGCAGTTAGAAGGTACATGGGGGGTCAATATAAAGAAATTTTATTTTTGCTTTAGTGTGAGCATTCAAACTCAATATAGTTTGCAGGTCCTAAATTGCACAAAATGGAATAAATTTCAATTAAATTTAAAAAAAATTTAAATGTAAATTTTTTTAAAATATTTTATATAGTTTATTTGACCTTTTTGTTAATATTAATTTAACTATTTTATTTAAGCTTTAGGTCTTTAAATAATTTTAATTTTTATTTTTTCGATATTTCGCTACTCCTTTGTGTAGCATCATCAGGAAAAATTAACAAATTAACGTTATGAAAAATTACAATTAAAAAAGTATTGAAAAAATTTTCTTCAAAGTAACATATTTCAAAAAATTTTTTGTCATAAACTTATTAAAAAGTTTTTAAAGAAGTACAAACAATAATTAAATTATTTCTTATTTACTAAATGTCTGTAAATTTGAGCTACATTATCTGTGTCTGCAGATAATTAATTTTAAGGCAGACACAGATAATGTAGCTCAAATTTACAGACATTTAGTAAATAAGAAATAATTTAGTTATTGTTTGTACTTGTTTAAAAACTTTTTAATAAGTTTATGACAAAAAATTTTTTGAAATATGTTACTTTGAAGAAAATTCTTTCAATACTTTTTTAATTGTAATTTTTCATAACGTTAATTTGTTAATTTTTCCTGATGATGCTACACAAAGGAGTAGCGAAATATCGAAAAAATAAAAATTAAAATTATTTAAAGACCTAAAGCTTAAATAAAATAGTTAAATTTTTTTTTAAATATTTAGAAAAAAGTTTATAAAATAGTTTCAAAAAGATATTTTTACAGAAAAATTTTTATATACAAACAATAAGTTCTGGTGGAAATATTTATTATATTTTGAAAAAGTTATTTATTTTTATAATAGCAAAATTAGTATTTCCACAACAATATCAGAGTTTACGATATAGCTGTCGTCTTTAATATTATTAAGTAGCTGACTGCACGGCTATAGTTGTAGCCAACGGAATTTGTTGTCTTTAGCTGCGTAGCTGCTCTCTTCTATTTCTTTAAAGCATGAAATAGTTTTTTTATACGACTTATTTTAATTTATGAAAAGTGTCAACAATATTAATAATGCTGTACTTGTCCGTATAAATTAAATCACCGCGGTGAAGGGTATAGAAGATTCACCACAGCCGAATGCATCCCTCTTACTTGTTTTTTTTACTTTTTATCGATAACATGTATCAAAATTTTGACGTTTGGAGATTTTTTTTATATATAGCTCAACACTTCGCTGTTGGGAAAATTTTCTTTTACAATATGTATTTACTGTTTTACTGTTATCGAAAATATTAAAAAGATAAAAAAGTGAGTGTTACTACGGCTAAACTTAACGAACGAAAATCTTTAATATCGATATAATGTATCTTAATATTTTAATACCTTAGGCAATGTTTTCGAGTGCATTTAATTTATTTTTGCTGCAGGCTCAATCTATTTTCATTAATTTACGTTGTTTCTCTGCAGCATATATATTTAGTTCAAAACAAATGCTTTTTGTGGTTTTATCTGGTTATGAATTGTAATTTGTAGACATATGTATGTATAAATATTTAAAAGCGTTTTTGTGCAGTTTATATTGTACTATTAGTGCAATACAATACAACAACAATAAAAAATATACAACTGCATATCTCCAGTGCTGACTTTACCATAAGAGCACAAGGGACCAGGGCCCCGTTCTCAACATTACTAAATCGAATTGTTAACTAGACTCCAAATAATCAGGTATGATCTGTAATCCGAAACCGAGTGAAATTGAATCCGAATGAAATTTTAAATTGTCATAACTTTTAAATCTTACAACATTTTCATATTATTTGTTATACGTTTGATTAAAGACCATTCACATAACTTCCTTGATTGCTAATGTTTTAAAATAATTGGCGCAACTAAGTTATATTTTTCTTTAAACATTTATTCGATTTCAATTTCACCCGGTTTCGGATGATAGAACATACCCGAATGATTTTTATAGTTTTCTTCACAGTATAAATTTCACTTTTTAAATTTTTTTCAATGGGTAAACGTATAATACTGCAAAATGATATAATTTTTAAATGAAAAGTTAAATACTCCAAGCCTTTTTATTACACATATCTTGCTTCATTTTTCCGTTGGGAAAAGTTATAGGAAGTTATTTCATCTCCCTATAACGTATATATGTACATTTTTTTAGGGTTTTTATATTTATTAAAGTCCCCATTGAAAGATTTGCCCCCTTGTTATGGCCAAATCTATACGCTTATTAAAGTTTATCTGTGTTGCTGTCACCGACTGGTCTCAAGGCTTTTCTCATCTAAGGCATGTCTTAAACCGGCTATGATTTCTAAGGTCTCTTCTCTTTCTTGGCCGAATACGACTATTTTCTTCTTAAGTCCAACATTCTTCCCAAGGGCGCTAATGCAGAGAAGCACGAAGCGAGAGCAAAAACAATTGCGACGGATCGAAGGCAGGAATTCTTTGTAAGTAAATATAAAACTCTTATATTTTCTAAATTAGAATTTTTTGTTATTATATTTAGGATTTATTCTTCCATGCATGCAAAATGACCTTATGAAATATCGGCCAAAAGCATAAGTGAAAAATAGCCCAAGAAATCTTCATACAAAATGCGGTAATATTTCATATGAAAAGTAACAAAGTACCCATGTGCAAATTTTCAATTATTTTGTACCATTTTTCAGGAAGTTATAGCGAAATTACTTTCTGCTTATCTTTTTTTAATGTCTAATCGCATTTGGAAAGAAGCTTAAGAAATTACTAAGTTATTGTTTTAAAGCATAAAAACTTCTTTCACAACTTATTTATTGCAACGCCTGCGTACTTTTGGAAAATATAAGATTTTTTTCCAAAACATACCTTTCACTCTCTTATGTAAAGTTATAAGATAAACTATTTAAACAAGAAATTTATTTTAAAGTTTAAAATTGCTCCGCTACAAAACTTAAAAATCGGACTTAAGCAATTTTTCCTTATTGCCACAGATATAATGAAAAATTACCCAAATGTTTTAAACGCTAACGAAAAAAACAATTATTTTTAATAAAAAACTATCACAAATAATAAGTATTTATAATAAGATGTTATAAAGTTTTTCACAATATAGACTAAGAAATAAGCAATTTATGATCTGTCCTTGCTTTAAAAAAAAATGCTGAATTTACAGAAAATATATTAACATCACATTAGAAGTTTTGCCAGTGGCAGTCCTTAAAAAGCTTCTGATTATTTACGTAAATTGTTTTGGCGAAAAAGCAGAATCTGTTTTGTTTATTTTACCCTATAAATATTACTAGTTATAATATTATAAATAACTTACTAATATGAGTTGAAATATATTTATGTATAATTATTGTTATAAATGTGTTTATTGAAAATTAGGTGTCGTAGGCAAACAATTTTTATAAAATATAATAAATCGCGCTATTTTTTTAAAATATAAACAATAATTAAATATTACAACTCATATTAGCAAACTATACTGTAACTGTACCTTTTATAAACTCGATATTTTATAATTTTTTTAGTACTTTTATTTAATATAAATAAATTCTCTATTTAACAAAAACGTCCTTTTGTTTTCGCGTCTTCTTTGTCAGTAATGTATTCTTAACTAGAAATATAAATAAGAACCTGAATTGGATTAAAGTTTAGAAGATCTGTTCTGATTGGTCAATAACCAGTTTCTTTAAATTCCTTTTTAGAACCTGTTTGCTTATTAGTCAATCAAAACATTGTCATCTACAATAAATAAATATTGACAGTGTTGGAAAAGTAATTAATAATAAAGTTATGAATAATTATCGGTTACAGCTTCGGCCAACCTGATAACACAATCGCCCTCGAATGTAAATACCTAACTTATCTAGGTTAAATTATAAATAGATACATGTTAACACAAAAGTATTGCCAGTTGCGTAGGGGTCTCAAAAGTCATTCAGCTGTTTCATCTATTAACCATTTTTTTATTCTTGATGCTTCTATAACACCATCATATGGTAGTTGAGTAAGTTGACAATTCTCAATATCTCTAACTACATAACGATCATGTGGATAAACTTTATGAATTTTGTATGGGCCGCGGTATTTTGCAATTAATTTCTTATTAGTACCAACCTCAGTATTTACATTTCGGATAACAACAAAATCACCCTCCTTAAATTTAATTGCTGGTTTGCTTCGAAGCTGAAAGTGTTGCTGTGCATAATCTTGCGATTTTTCGATTACATCTAAAGCAGACAACCGAATCTCATTCAAACTACGCTCCGTATTTTCGTCTTGTTTATCTTCAAGATACTCCGTAAGCTTGTCGATTTCTTCACCTCTCTGGTAAACACCAAACAACAATTTGCTAGGGCTTTCCTTTGTAGTGGAATGTATAGTATTATTTAAACCGTATTCAATTTTACTTAGCATAACGGACCAATTTGCGTGACTAAAAGGTTCTGTTATTTTGCTTAACATGGCCTTGATTACCCTATTAACGCGCTCTACTTGCCCATTAGCCTGCGGAGAGGCAGTGGCTACCTTTACGTGCGATATGTTATTCTCCAATAAATAAGCACTAAAATCTAAAGAAGTGAAGCAAGTACCACGGTCGGACACAATACGCCTTGGCCTACTGTAATATCTAAACTACTTATCTAGACATTCTATAACTTCTTTAGTACTCGTGGATATTACCGGATAAAGACGAACAAATTTTGTAAAGGCATCAACTATGACGAAAACGTGCTTTCGCTTTGAATTAATGGATGGCAGGGGTCCAAAATGATCTATATGTATTGTATCGAAAGGGACTGGTTTCTTGGGAATGCTATGTAGGTTACGTTCGTTAACACGCACTGGGGCAGAAAACATAATACATTGGATGCAGTTTCTTATATATTTCGTTATCTTTTGCTGCATTTTGGGGAACCAATAATTTTGTCTTAACTGATTGCAAGTTTTTTCTACGCCTAAATGACATATTTTTTCATGTATGAGCCTAATAACGTTGAGTTCCATTTCATAGGGTACATATAACTGTAGAATTTCTTGTTTTCCTACTCTAAAGACCAATCCATCTCTCAATTCAAAATCTTTTATTTTCTCACTCTCTAGTCTTTGCAATCTTTTTATCACGATTTTGAGCAACATGAACATAAAAATCAATTTCTCCAGAGTCTATAGCTGCAACTAATTCAGGATTCCATCGTTTTGACCTATATTCAACAGCACCAACACAAGCATCAGCAACATCACCTGTTCCAGCAGTTAGGCAGCGGCTAATGGCATCAACGTGTCCCATACCGGCACCGCCACGATGTTGTATGGTATAATTGAAATCTTCAAGCTCAAGAGCCCAGCGAGCAATTCTAGGGTTTAATAGTTTCTTACCTAAGGTTAGCGTTAATGAGTTACAGTCTGTCACAATTTTGAATAGTATTCCCTGTAGATAAACTTTAAAGCGGCGTAGAGCATATATAATGGCCAATGTTTCCAATTCGAAACTATGATAGCGCATTTCGGCTGCGGTAGTTGCTCTAGAAAAATACATAACTGGGTGAAATCTTCCGTCTTGCTGCCGATGTAGAAGAACTGCTCCAAAACCTGAAGAGCTTGCATCGCAATGTAATTCAGTTTGCTTTTTGGGATCATAATTTGCGAGAACAGGACCAGACGAAATTATTTTCTTTAATATATTAAATGCGTTATAGCACTCTTCAGTTGGAGTGTATTTTCCATCTTTCGTCAATTGCCTTAAAACTTTTGTAATTTGCGCGTGATTTGGTACAAATTTCCTGAAGTACGAGAATAGTCCTAAACAAGTCTTCATTTCTGCTTGATTACGAGGAAATGGATATAGACTTATAGCCGCTAAATGTGAATTACCTCTAGACTTACACAATATCCCAAGTAATCTATATTACTATACCCAAATTTACATTTAGCAGTTTCAACTTCAGTCCTCTAGATTTTATTATACGCAAAACTTTAGAAACTAACTTCAAGTGTGTCTCAAAATCAGACGTGGCGATAATAATATCGTCCATGTAAATTATTATTGACCCTTCATCAACTAAATCTCTAAATATATTGTAGATATAACGCTGGAATATCGCGGGCGCATTTCTCAACCCAAAAGGTATACGTAAGTATTCGAACTGGCCGTATGGCGTTACAAAAGACGTGTATTTTATTGAATCTGGCGCAATTTTGACATGAAAGAATCCATTCTTCAAGTCAAGGGTGGTAAAATACTTTTTTCCACCCAAATATTCAATGCAATCCTCAATTAAAGGCAATGGAAAGTTATCCCTAATAGTAAGCTTATTTAATGCGCGATAGTCTACACATTTACGTAATTCTCCATTTTTCTTCTTTACCAAGACCACAGGAGAAGAGTAGGGGGACTCACTAGGTCTAATAATTTTATTTGCCAACAATTTGTCAGTAATTTTTTGTAATTCTTTTCTTTCATAATAAGATAAACGGCGGGGTAAAAAGTGAAACGGAATATCACTAGATAATCTAATATTCATTTCATACGCAAAAGGTTTTACTTCGATATCATTTGCTTCAAGGTAGTTTTCTATAATAACATACACAAATTTCCAAAGCGTTTTTGACTAAGATTCGGGTCGATATTGATGTCTGAAAAATTAATATTAACGCAGCAAGTATCAAGTAAAAGGTTCTCTAGGTTACAGAGGACAGAAAAATGCACAGAAAAATAATTGATTTTCATCTAAGAATTCATTACATTTATTTGAAACATTTTTTTTTGTTAAATTTTTGGTACAAGTGAATGTTAAATTTGTGAAGAAATTCTCGTCCCAGTATGAGTGGGATAGACATAGTTGTGTCCGGCACAATATTAAGTGTTATTTTTTCACATCGGTTTCTAAATCTAATTTGTGCTTCTGTTGTTCCAAAAGTCATTAAATTTGATTTTCCAAGGCCGCGATACTTCGATATTTTAGCTGCATTATTTACAGAAAATGGGACATAAGAACTCCTAATAAAATTAGTCGGACTGCCGGTATCAAAAAGAGAAAAACGATTCATAAATCTTTTGCACTTGACCCTACTATCACAAAAGGCAATACTTACATTATTTACAGCATCTATAGTATTTTCAGAGAAACAACCCTTATCTTCAGCATCTTCGGAACTCACGGCAGCAACTTCTCTCTGACGTGGAGTTAAGAACTTCTTTGGATTAGTGCAACTACGATGGTCATGACCCATCTTCCAACAGCGAAATCAGCTTCCATCAGGTCGTTTATCGTAAGGACATTTGCTTTGATAGTGGCCCATTTGTGTACAATTATAACATCGTACATTGGCTGTATCAGATTGAGCAGTATTGGCATCAGTGAATTTTTTTGTAACCACTGGTCTATTCATTGGGACAGCAGCACGGCTGACAGAAGGAAGACTTGCTCGGCGCTGCTCATACAAATCTAAAGACTCTTTGAATTGGTCCAGTGTACGAGCGTTCCTTAACAAATATGCCTCTGGCGTATTGTCTTGCATACCATCAATTATAAAGCCAATCAGTTCGAACTCATCGATGTCTCCACAGCGGGATGCAATATTTTTCATCTCTAGCACATAACGTCTAATGTTGTCTTTTTTGTTCCACTTATGATTAGCAAGGATCCTATAAATTTCTCCTCGATTTATGGCTCGACCAAATTCCTTTACTAGCGCTGCCTTTAGATGACTGTAACTTATGACGTCGGTTCTATTTAATAAAAGGCGTGCGGTACCCGTCAACGAGTTATACAGAGAAGTGTATTGAAACAGTTCATCAGCTGCGACCATATTCATTACACGTTCGAAATTTCTTAAAAAATCGTATACACCATATGGTCGATTCTCGCCATCGAACTTCGTAATAGCATGTTCAATGTCACGAAAGGTCAATCGGTTCGGGTTAACATATGGTGTTAGCACTTGTGTATCTTCGGGACGCGCTGAGCCGACGTTTTCCAAATCTGCGATCGCATGCGGGAGCTTTAATAACTCGTGTTTTTTTCGTAGAATTTCCAGCTGAAGATCCAAGTTAGCGGCTTCACAATCATTAACGTCAGATTTTGCAGCAGCTTCTGTTTTTGAATTGGTATTTTGCTTAGCATCAGATTTTGTTTCGTCATCAGTTTTGGCATCATCATAAGTTTTTCCCTGTGATTTATGGTTGCAACAACGAGCATCAGTTTTAATATTAGCAGCGGCATCATCATTATTTACATCACCGGCAACAATTGGAGCAGAAGATATACCCAAGGAATCCTCAGTCTGTTTACCATTATTTCCAGGCAACGCATTATCATAGAGCTCACGAAGACGGGAAGATGAAGCATTTGCTGGAATTTCCACACCAGCATATCTTAAACCGTCCAGTAGTTGCTTCTTGGATAGTCGAGACGACATTTTTAGGACTTTCTTTTTAGAAACCCCACACCTGAGCTATAAACTCGATATTCTATAATTTTTTTTAGTACTTTTATTTAATATAAATTCTCTATTTAACAAAAACGTCCTTTGTTTTCGCATCTTCTTTGTCAGTAATGTATTCTTAACTAGAAATATAAATAAGAACCTGAATTGGATTAAAGTTTAGAAGATCTGTTCTGATTGGTCAATAACCAGTTTCTTTAATTTCCTTTTTAGAACCTGTTTGCTTATTAGTTAATCAAAACATTGTCATCTACAATAAATAAATATTGACAGTGTTAAAAAAGTAATTAATAATAAAGTTAAAGTGTTGGAAAAGTAAATAATAATAAAGTTATGAATAATTATCGGTTACACTTTATTATTTTTTTATTTACATATATTTTCTTTCATATTTATTTTTTTATTTATTATTTTTTTAATTAACACATACAATAATGTATATGCGTACATTGGCAACAACATATTTAACTTAATAGCAAAAAGCTTCCTAACAGACTGTAATCACAGATTACATACAACTTCTTCTCAAAGCTTGCTCGATGAATTAAATCAACTGTTTAATTAATTTAAATAAACGGTTTAATTTAGTAATGGTTGTAGCGACCGTGACTAGGGTTTCGTAGCGATCCTTTAACAGCACCACTACGACCAGCAGGTGTCGATGCTTTCTTGGATTTTGACCAAATATTACCTACAGAAACTGCAGGCTCAAAGCTTGCTCGATGAATTAAACCAATATCAATGGCCTTACTAAAACTATTGACATTTTTATATTTTTTATATATTATATTTTATATATATGTATATATAATATTTATATATATATATAATATTTTTTATATATAATATATGGCCGATAATTCATTTATATTTGGGTATTTTTTTAAATGTTTGTTTACTCGTTTTTGGACAAACTTTCAGTTTTTAGGGTAATTATTCTTTCGGAAATTTTTAAGTTTTGTTTTTTGGGCGATTTTTCATAAAGTGATTTTACATGCAGTAGTCATATGTATATGTTGGGCTTTTTGGAATATTCTTGACATTGTGTGAAATTTTTCCTTGCAGTTGGAGACTTATTTTAGTTTTCAATTCAATTATTCAATATAATTCTTAGTACATAGCTGATGCCATTTAAATCTTTTTTGAATGCATTGGTAATTCTGGTAAGATTTTCACAGATAAAGTTGAAATAATGCATCAAATATTGCTCGAAATTATTCTCTTTCACAGGTGTTTCAAAAGCAGTAGCATACTCATCTTTAAAATCTTAAATTCTTAATCGCCTTCAACCAAGCGATGGAATTTTAATATAATTTATTACAGCTTCTTTTGTTGCCAAAAAGGTTTGTAATCTTGTCTGGGTAGTAAATGGTCTTACACAAGTAACCATATCAGTAACAGTTTCATTCAGTATGATTCAAGGATTGTCAAGAAAAAATACCAAATTCTGACTATAAAGATAAGTCTAAAAAAATATTGCAGCAGTAACACTTCAAGGATAAAAAAGAAATTTGTTTAGGATAGAAATCCCAAAATGAACTACAAATTAGCATAACAAACTTTAACCAGCAGCCACGAAAAATATTTCATTTGTCACTTGCATCTTTACTTTCCAGTAGAGCCCAATATTATTGTGCGCTTAGGGCCCCATATTACAAAAGACGGCCCAGCATAACTCTATATACAGAAACGTTTATTAAATGCATTTATAAACTTCTTCACTTTCTCACACGCACTGTTTTCTCTTTTTCACACACACCAACACCCTTTAGCTGTTACATACGTATGTATGTATTTGATTATGGCTCGGTTTGTGTTTGTGTTTTAGAGTAATAAGTTAATATCAAATGAATAACACACATTATTTTGGTCAGCTCAACAATATGATTTATGACCACAATAGAGTGGTTTACTGTTGTTCAACAACTGCAATGACAAAAGCTAAAAATTATTTTAAAAATAATGCTAAATTAAAATTAAATTAATCTTTTTGTTCAGCCTTTAGTTATTTCCTGAATGCGACAAGTTTAATGGAAGACAGGAAAATTTAAGAAATTCGGCACTGACAGAATTAAATTTATTATTAATTACACTGTGCTAGTCGCAAATTTTAACAAGCTGGGCACCCTATTGGTAAAGCTAATTCGAGTACGCAGAATTCAATGGCATTAGCCGTTTTTCGAAATTAGCGGTAGTATTCGGGATATTCGCGATTTAAAATTTGTACTTTAAAGTACTTTAAAAACGATATTTTTATATTGTTTTGACCATAATGGTCAGTACAACAAACATGACTAGCCTCAACGTGAAAAAGGTAAATTGCGAAAAAACATTGTTGCAAATCCACTTGTATCAATTGATAAAGTTTTGTTACCGCCGCTACATATAAAACTAGACATTGTGAAAAACTTTATTAAAGTACTTAATCCGGAGGGAAATTCGTTTAAGGAATTATGTCGTAATTTTCCAAGATTAATTAGTATGAAAATAAAAGAAGGTTTGCATTAATTTATCTTATACTAACATGTTGAAAATCTGAATTCTTATTCGTTTTTTACAGGAATACTTAATGGGCCGGATATCCGTCGCTTGATGAAGGATAAGTTATTTGAAGATGCCCTCAGTATGAGGCATGGAACTTTGTAAAAGTGGTTATTGACAACGTTTTAGAAATTAATCGGTCTGACAACTGGCGCATTCATATAGTAAAAATGCTTACCGCTTTTCATGGTATTAATGTTAAAATATCTTTAAAGATTCATTTTTTGCATTTTCATACTAACAAGTTTGCTGAACAATCACCAGCTGATTCTGACGAGCATGGAGAGCGATTCCATCAAGTGACGGCCAGATTTGAACACTGGTACAGTGGTAAAAAACTGGATTCGCTGCTAGATGACATTTTCTGCTTAAAAGAAGAATTGCTTGAAACAGAAGAATCATAAAGAAGTGATTAAACGATGTGACAATAAAGCACATTTAATAAATTAATAGCAAAATGAAAAGCAATAATAAAAAAATTTCGCAAATTAATTATTTTGCGCAAACAAAAATTTCAGTGTTTTTATAATTTTGTATTGATTTTTGATTTAAAAATTATACCAAAAGTCATATTTGGAATTTTCTAAATAATATTATTTATTTCTCATTACGCATAATTCCTTTTTTTAAATTTATTATCATATAGTAATCCAAACAGATTACTATTGGAAAGCATATCCATAGAGCATATAGCTAATTCACTGGTGCTTACCCAGATCGCCAGTGGACTTTTTTAAATTTTCTGAATAAAAACTCAGATTCTTATGCTCAAAATTTAATAAACCAAATGAGAAGTTTATTAAATTCAGAAATCAAGAAAAAATCGAAAATTTCTAAACAAAAAACATAGTAACCATTTCAAATTTAAAAAATTAAAAAACGTCACTTTTCTTTTTGTTTAGAAATTTAGAGGTGCTTGATGCGAGTTTTGAAGAACTTGAACTAATTTACTTACACATATGCATCATTTAGCATTACAAGCTTATAGCTAAAACTTTTAATTGTAATTAAAGTCTTATTTTATTGATTTTATTAATGTTTTATTTGTTACAGATTCCTTCCAATCAGCAAGAGTGAAATGCTGTTTACGAATGCTTAAACTATTTGCGGCAGTTTTTCTTTACTTTGGACGCTATGGTTGTGAAGCACGTCTGCATTAAAAATCCACAGGATCCAGTATTCAACTTTTATAATTATAAATGATTTTTCAGCACGGTTCTATTGGCAGACAAGAGCATAGCTAAAAAACTTGCATTTGGTAAACAGATTCCGCATTTTAATCGCCAAATAGCAGCAGATTTATGAACTATCGCTGACAACTTTTTAACGAAAACATCAGCGAACGATAACATATTAATAAAGACCCTAATTTGCGATTGCCCCAAACTATGATATCATTACTATTGGAAAACCACGGAACAGTCGGTTCGCTAGCCAAATGAGATGAAAGAAAACGTAACAAACTTTCTAGTCACAGAAGAAGATTTTCCATCCCAATAGTCGAAAAATAAAGTACAAGTTCCCGATAAATTGTCAATTTTTGAAACAATCGGTCCTTTTTAGGACCATCAATAACATTGAAGAAGAGATTTAACTTTTTTGATTGAATAAAAGATAGCAAATGTTCTAATGAATAAAAAATAGCAAATGATCTAAAGCTTAATATAACAACAGAAATACCTAAGTTTTGATGAAATTCTTCCAGGCAGATATTTGTTGTTTGAAGGCAATCCTCACATAATTATTGCAAAAAAAACCGACTTCAAAACAGACAAACTTAAAATCATGTTTCTTTAAGACGGTAATTATACAATGATTATATTATATTCGAGGAAGATTGTGGCGGGATTTTTTAAATGTCATTGCACAAACTGTCAATTCAGATAAAAAAAAACTAATTTTTGAATTCAATAATCTAAAACAAGTATCAGTCGATTTTCTACCTGGGGAGCAGTACTTCCGGAGTATATAGGGGCACAAGACCCCAGGGTTCTGTGCTTTTTCAGGTCAAACCAATGCCAAACGACTGTCTGTATACAGCGGATAAAAAGTTTGGCTATATACATAAAATTACACTAACTATTGCGACACCCTGTAATTTCCAAGTTCAAATTATATACTTGTTATAGCGGTCGTAGCAATACAGGTTCATTGTAAATTTCAACCGTCTGTCTGTAACGGCTTAAAAGTTTGGTCATATACATCAAATTACATAAACTATTGCGACACCCTGTAATTTATAATTTTAAATATTTATACTTATTTTTACACACATAGTAATGGACATTCTGTCTAATTGTTAAGTGTTTGTCAATAACTATTTAAAAGATAGGGTCATATATATCAAATGACGTCATCTATTGGGACACCCTTTAAATTCAAATTTTAATATAAATACTTGTTAAAGAGAACTTTGTCATACAGATTCTTTGTAAAATTTAACTTTGTGTCCATATACATCAAATTACATCAACTATTGGGACACGCTTTAATTTCCAATTTTAAATATTTATACTTGTTGTTATACCAGACATAGTAGTGAACATTCTGTCTATTTTTCAAGTGTTTGTCTATAAGGGTTCCAAAGATGAGGACATAATGGTCAAATTACATCAATAATTGGGACACCCTTTAATTTATCCAAATTTTATACTTGTTGTAATAGCGGACTAAGCAATATAGGTTCTTTGTACATTTCAATTGTCTATCTATAACAGTTAAAAAGTTTGGCCATATATATCACTTTTACATTAACTATTGGGACACCCTTTAATTTCCAAATTCATATTTTACACTTGTTATTTTAGCGGACTTAGCAATACAAGTTCTTTGTAAATTTCAACTGTCTGTCTATAACGGTTCAAAAGTTTGGCCATATATATATCAAAATAAACCAACTAATGGAACACCCTTTAATTTTTAATTTTAAATATTTATACTTATTATAACAGACATAGTAGCGAACATTCTGTGCAACTTTCAAGTGTTTGTCTATAACGGTTCAAAAGATAGGACCATAAAGGTGAAATTACGTCACCTACGGGGTCACCCTTTAATTTTTAATTTTGTTTTTTAATTACTTTTTGTTATTGGGAGCTATAGTGATACGCACTTTTTTCTAATTTTAAATGGGTGACCTACAAATTTCATAATACACGTAAAAAACATGTATGTTGTATGGGGACACCCTTTAATTTTTTAACTTTTAAACTGGTTTTAAAATGTGACCAATCTGTAGCCATAACCTTTCTAATGGCGCAAAAATTTTTAAAATCGGTTCAGAAATGACCGAGTTCTGAAGGCACAAACATAAAAAAAAGCAATATTCAGACGAATTGATAAACTCCTTCTTTTTTTGAAGTCGGTTAAAAAATCACACAGTAAATAATGTTCGATTCTGGCCTTTATAAGTATTGCAGATCCACCACATGCTCGTCCGCGAGGGTCCTTGGTATCATATAATATATAGCCATTAATTTTAAAAAAGCTATTTGTTGTTAAGTGTCTCTGAAATCAGCATGACATCCATTTGTTAATTATTAAGAAAGTACTCGAGTTCATTTTTTGTTGGCGTAAGCCGTTTGCGTTCCAGAAATATATTTTTAAACAGTTCATGGTTTGTTAAGTGCTGCCTGCAATATCATAGATTGCATACGAACCATTTTTTGCATCATGCTGCTCATTGAGCTCATAAAACCTGTTTTACGAATGCACTAATTTATCGATGCTTGCTTTGAGGCGATTGTAGTTACCAGATGGTGTTTGTTCTTTAGCTTCTGTGTGCATATTTGGGTAGAATTGGTTGTAGGTGTCGCTTTGTGTGCTGAAATATGGCTCGATTTTTCGACAATTATGCGTATGAAAGATGTTTGGTTGTAAGTTGAGCTAACTGAGGGTAATGAGCATTTGCTTGGTATTGTGGCTGCCTAGCAGGAGTATTTAATTTCTGAGTTGACTTCCTTCCCATACATAAAACTGGACAGCCTCTGTACTTAGCAGTGTGATTTCCACCGCAATTGCTACATTTTTTAACCTTCGAGTCATCCTTTGGATTGTCGCATTGGGCGGTACCATGTAGCTCTCCACACACAACGCAAACCGGAGGCAACTTGCAGTAAGCCTTTGTATGGCCGTATTCTTGGCAATTTAAACACTGGACGGTTCCTGATCGCTTATGTGGTTCCTCTACACTTATCCTACGGTGTAACAGGTATTTTAGATTATAAATGGAGTGCATTTTGTTCTGCTTCAATCTAATATCCCCAGGATCCAGTTCAACAGAGGTTGAGGGGCACGCTCTCGATATCTGAGATTGTCAACGCTTTTAACCTTAAATCCTGCTTTTTGGAGGCCAGCTTTTATAGCCACTGCATTAACATATGAGTTTACACCTTTGATAACAATCTGTAGGCCTTTGGTACTCTTCAGCTGATATGTATAAAAGTTCTTTTTGCAGCTTTCAAACTCCTTTACTGCTTAACGATAACTATTTTCATCTATAAATTGAATTTTAGTTTAATCAATGTTAAAACGCTTGATAGGAATTACATGGAATGAGTTTTCCCCTATAACTGAGATTAATTTATTTATTAATTCATTTGAATTTTTCTCCCTTAAAAAAATTGGTGGTGGTTTAAACGACTTGGGTGCCGTTTTTGTTTCACTTGTTTCGCTATCTAAAATAGCAAAACGATTTTGGGAACTTATTTCGTTAGCCTCCTTATCTTTAAGTACTTTGGACATTGGTGCAATCTGCGAAGATTTAGGGCTTCGACCTCTATTCAATACAGTTATGTATCTGGCCATTCCCACTTGCGTCTTGGGTTTTTCTACACTATCCATATTAGTTTTGGTAACACTGTGTTCAGAAGGCGACTTGTTTGTAGTTATTTTATTGTCATCGCTTAGCAAAAGCGAAGAACAAGATTGGGCACGTATAACTGGCGTAGCATTTACACGCAAATTATTTTCAGTTTTTTTGTTTTTATTTAATTCAAGATTGTCAACATTTTTGTTGCTTAAATTAAAGAGGCTCATTAGCCTTTATTGTTTTTGTTTTATTTTTAAAGTAGCAATTCCATATGCCGTTGTAAAAAATAATGAAAAGGAAAAAGAAAAAAATGTATTTTACAAAAAACATTGTTGTTGTATTAAAACAGGTTTGTTTTTTTGTTTTTGTTTAAAATTATTCACACAATGTATGTTTTGTTTTTTGTTAATGCGAGCTTAAAAAAAATCGCGTCCGCACTTATCAACGCCAAAAACAGAACTCGAATAAAATCATTTAAAAAATTATTCTTTTATTTTTAAACCGTGTTAAATCAAAACCGTGTAAAAAATATACGGTCTTTTTTTACACGGTTTTGATTGAAAACAGAATTGGGTGTATTTACTTTACATAAAGGTACCCATCCCTGGATAAAATTATAAAATTTATAAAAAATTCTAAGCATTACTGTAAAGCACTGTAAGAGGTGTTTAAAATATAAAAATGTAATTCCACGGTGCGCAGCCGTGTTTAAAATATCCCAGTTTTGAACCGAAAATTTCAGTACCTTTAAATCGGTGAAAAAAAGTCGGCGTATTTTTACTGCTTTTTTTGTTTATTATCTCTTGGAAATAAGGTAATTTTGCGGAAAAAAGTATCCTTTAGTGGAATCAGGATGTTAAAGTACCTGCTCACAAAATTTTGTTCCATCCAGATACATATTTTCTTTACATAAAGGTACCCTGCCTTGGATACAATTTTTAAATTTATATAACATTCTAAAAATTATTGTAAACCGATGTGAAACGCGTTTAAAATATTTAAATAATAATGTAGTTCCACAAATAAAAAATACAAATCAAATACAAACTTTATTCAATTGGCGCATAATGTTATGCAATAGTTTTTAAAACATCGCAGTTTTAAACCGAAAATTTCAGTACCTTTTAACCGGAAATTGCGATAGGTAGACATTTGATACATTGTTGTCCAAATAAATTATTAATAACAAATTTATGCTGATATTGAAATAATATTGATTGTTAATTAATTAAAAACATAAAATTGTGTTAATTTGTAATAAGATTAAGATTTAATTCATTTTTTCACAAAATGGAGTTCTCTCATTTTCAAAAGTAACGTCTGTATTAAGTGATTTGCAGTACTTTCGATACCCACAATACCTCAAGAGCATTTTTTTGCCCCACGTTCCAAAGTTGTTAATTAGGTGATATTACACTTTACACACGCAAAGAAAAAACATGGTTGAGGTAACCATAATCTAAGAGCAACATGTTATGGTTGAATATATGGTTGTATATAAAAATAATATTGTTGTCGTTGGAACATAAAAATAACATTGTAAATTACAACCATAGTTATGTTTAAAATATAAACATACTATAATATAATTTGAAAAATTTAAATAGTTATATGTGACAACGTATGAATATATTTATAAATAACAAAAAACAAATACATGAATATTTCCATTTAGACTTACATATTTTAATATTTTCTGCTTACCTTTTTATGGGTTTGATATAATTAACTTAAAACTATCATTTATAATAAAAATCAAATTTATTTGTTGACAACAAATATCTATTTAATGTTTTTACGGTTTTAGATGATCCGATAGCTTATACACATATTTCTGAACTGAAAAAATGTCAAAACCAAAATATGTATTTTTAAAACCAAACATTATTTGTTTATTTTTAGTCAAACTTAACATACTATGTTTAATAATAATATATTATGGTTATAATTTTTAAATATTAAAAATAATTTCGTTGTGGTTTGAATTTTAATATGTTTCAAATCAACCATGTTGCTTTTTTGGTGCGTATAACCATTGAATGATTAACTGTTAACAAAAAACTTGTTTATCGTGACCAAAGTATTGTTTTAAATAACTATAATTTGTTCACAGCAAACATCTATTGTTACAGAGAACATAGTGTGATTGCCGTGACCATACAATAACCATGTTTTTTCTTTGCGTGCACAGTTTACTTACAGTCTTAAAAAAGATTTAAAAAATAATGCGTTATAGTAAAGTAAATTTTTAATTTATTTCAGTCTTTCTTAGTACCGGTAAAATGGATAAGCACACCTTGCCTTTTATCACTATGCATATATGTAATTGTGTTGATTCATATAAAAATGTCCCTTATACCCTCCTGGCACTAGTTTTGAAAACAGACATATCCCATTGGACCAACAATAAAATAAGGATCTGTCTATGTTTTAAATTTCATTAAATTCGATTAAGCCGTAATTGACGTACAAATAATTAAACTTGAAAATAGATATATAATAAGGCTGATCCATTTCGAGATCCCCTACTTTTTTAAAGAAAAAACCACAGAAAACTCAAATTTAATGGAGAATGTTTGTTATCAATTGAAAGAACATTCTTTGGCATTTATTTTTTGAAGATTATGTCTATCAAATGTTGGCCGTTGCTACGTCGCAGATGGTCCATCCGTTGAGTCCAATTTTCGATGACTCGTTCGAGCATTTCAACTGGCAACTGGCGAATGACACGCGTGATGTCTTCCTCCAAGGCCTGAATCGAAGCGGGTTTGTCCGCATAAACTTTAGACTTTACATATTCCCACAGGAAAAAGTCCAACGGTGTGATATCGCACGATCTTGGTGGCCAATCGAACGGCCCAAAACGTGATATTATAAGCTCACCGAAATGTTCTCTCGATAAATCCATTGATTGAAACCGAATGTCGATGAGATCATGAGCTTCAATTTCAGGCATGAAATAGTCGGTTATCATGGTACGATAAAGGACGCCATTTACGGTTACGTTTGCACCGGCAGCATATTTAAAGAAATATGGACCGATGGTTCCACCGCCCCACAAACCACACCAAACCGTTGTTTTTCTGGATAAAGTGGCAGGTCTTGCTACCACTTCGTCCCAAATGCGCCAATTTTGTTTGCCAGAAATGGACCTCATCGCTAAACAGAATTTGCCTCGAAAACGTCGGATCTTCTTGGAACTTTTCAAGAGCCCATAGAGCGAAGCGATTCAGGCGTAAGTCTTACCATTATGAAATGCCAAACAATACTAAGCAAAAATAACATGACATTATGACACGACTCACAAGTGATCTGTCAAAAAAGGGCTACTGAAAAAAGTAGCTCGGAATGGATCACCCCTTTATATGTATATTAGATTACATAACTTTATTATTAATATCAACTATAAGGTATCGATATAAATCTGCGAACATTAAATTACTAACAAAAGTTAGAATAAAGATCCTTTATTTAAATTTTTGAAAATAAAAGTCAACATCACTGAAAACAACTTAATTTCATGGCAGCCTGAACGGACTATTACCTTTATAAAATGTGTCGTTGGGTTTTACAAACTTTCTTAACAAATTTGTAGAATGGTAAAACTTTATTTCCTTAAACTATGCCACAAAAAGGAAATAAAAAGAAAATAATAAAAAGCTTAAAAATTTCTGAAGAGACGAATATAATTTACTTATGATGAAATGAATAAATGTAACTAGATTTTTTTATTCTTCTTTATTCTCTTTTTAACTGTGCATTATTTGCAGTCATGTTGGCAGTTACGATAAATCTAAAAAAGTCGCCAAATAAAAAATTAATTTAAAATAGATTTCAGTATAAAATTGATAGTTTTCTTGGAACACTAAACTGTTTTTTTTATTTTATATTACTTTGATAACAATTTATTATAATAAGAAACTGTGAACATTAAGTTGCTTATAAGGTTAAGTAATGCTTTAGTATAAAGAACCTTTTTGAATCACTTAAATTTTTGGTTTCGTATTTGACTAAATCATTTGATGCATGAGCAGTTCGCAAAAAGAACTTACTTTTTTTACATCTTAGTTGAAGCTAAAAAAAACACTGAAAAAACTGAAGCAGGGTTGGAGTAATAATTATGAAGCCGTATAATCAAAACATTTACATTAATTTGATTTCAATAATTATTTTCAAAAAACGATATTTGCAAAAAAAAATTTTGTTTTCCATTTTTATGCATGCTGTTTACACGTTTATTACTATTTTTCACCTGTAAGTGGCGAAGTAGTTCATTACACTTCGCTTATCACACTTACAATTACAATTGGCTTAAGTTTGAGTGGTATTTTTTTAAGTAAAAACTTTAAAAAGTGAACTGAAATTTAGTTCTTATTTAGCATGTATTGTAGTGGGTAAAAAAGCTAAAATTTGAATCTCATAAGTGCTTTAAATACTCATAAGCTTAACCAGGAAAAATCCAAATTGATATAAAAAATCAAATCAAACCAAAAAGTAAATCGTTTTTTCGCCAAACAATTTTATATTTCACCAAAAATGCAAATTTCACCTAGTAAGCAAACCTGCACAAAAAATGTAAATTTTTGCTATGAAATCAATATTGTACAAAAAATTTTATGTATGTGATTTAATAAACATAAATAAATGTCCTTAAAAAATCCTTGTTTTTCAACAATTTTAATAGGTTTGAGAGATAAGGAACCTCTTCACCTCTTTTTGCATACAATTAATGTCTTTTTTTATGTAATTGCGAGCAAGCCAAGCTTCTTCAAAAAATCTTCCTTATTAGTGTTTACATTATTACACATTTTTTTCTTCATTATAACAATTTTTATTATAGTAATCTTTCGGTTTCAAAATTTTTTACTTTTTGTCTTACGGTTGGCTGTATGTTACTTTGTTTTTCGTGTATTTTGTTGAAACTAAACACGTTCTGTCGCAAAAGAAGTGTTGCTTGACTGGTTATTGTCTGTTAGTATTTGCCTTCTTAATTGCTACATATTTGTTAATCTATATATATAATAAAATAATTAGTAACTCATTTCCGTCTGTCTGTCTGTCTGGTTTTCTTTTGCGTTCGCATCACGTAAAAACTACTGGATGGATTTTAACAAAATTTTGTGAGGAGGTACCTTATTATCCTGATCCCAATATAGAATATCTTATTTCCAAGAGAAAGTAGAGAAAAAGCAGTCAAAAACGCTATATAGTTACATAAACCTTAACTGAAGCGCTATAAAAGTAACAGTCTTTCAATTGGTGTGGGATACTTTCAAAGCAAAATCGACCAAAATATTCTCAGGACGCCCACGACGTGGCGGGCACAGCTAGTGTATAAATATATGTATATTTGATTCTCTGATAAACGTGTGTAGGTATATTTAGGTATTTGTTGTTTGTGTTCTGTTTTCATTGTATTGTTATATGGACTTCTTTGTTAGGTGTTTTTGATAAAAGGAAGTATGAAAAGTATCAGGAAGTTTTATGTATCTTTAAAGTATATGTTGTTTGTGCTGTAGTGTTGTTCATATTCTATCATTTGTTGTTTATTGTATATGTATGTATGTTTATTTCAAATTGAAGGTGTTTGTTAGGAAAACTTACTGACAGCAGCAGTGCCAGCCACTAAATCATAAACAAAAGCAAATCTAATTTAATATAGTTCTATTTAAAAGGTCGTTCAGTTGGTTGCTTAAAACCAACTCAAAACATGAAAGTTACATAGGAAATTTAAGAAGTCACGTAAGTAAAAAGACAACAAATTTTTCACTTCAAATTTCAATTTGTTTTCCTTGTAAGGCCCAGAAAAGCATAAAAGGGTGTTGAATCTATAGTTTAGGGAAATTAAAAGAACAAAGTATACTCAGAAACGATTACTATTTTATAAGTTCCTTGGGGAATCATTGCTATATATGCAAAGGGAAGTTTTAAAAGAGAGTGCGAACTTTGAAATAAAAAAGCAAACAACTAATGAACTAAATAAAATTTTTATTCCCATTAAAGAAAAATTCAATGACATTAATGGTATCGGTTAAATGACCACCACCACTTGCTGTTAAATAACGCATCACTTAAGTAAAATTTTTGATAACTTCTGATATTGAAGGTCAACATTGTTAATGTGGACATTTAACAATGTTCTTTCAATAGTACTGTACTGCCTTCTCAACCAGAATTATAAAGACTTTCTCCGCTCAAAATCGTGTTCAGTTTAGTTTTAAGAGATTCTCAAATATTTTTTATTTGTAACAGACGTCAAAAAAGAACTAAGTCACATCTGAACCGATTTTAATTTTTTCTTTATTTCACGGGTTACGCTTACAGTTTGGTCCCGTTTTAAAAACATTTCATTATTTTTGAAAATTTTAATTATTATTAGTCGAATTGTTTATGTATGGTGTCTAAAAATTAAATTTTCCCAGTTTTACTTTAATATTATCACCTAATTTGTAATTTAATTAATTCTTTCTTAGAGAGAATAAAAACGAACTTAAGCCTGATTATAAATTTCATTCTATGTAATACATAAACAGTTCGACTAATAATAATTAAAATTTTTAAAAATTAAAAATCGCAAAGCACCGCGCAATCTTGTTTTCTCAACAAAGTTTGGTTTGATACTAGATAAGTGTTAACTAAAAACGAATGTTGGAAGTAAAACAAATAAACTAAAAGTAACTTCATTGCTAACCGAAGGTTCGCTGAAGGAACAACAAAATATAGGTGGTAAATATTAAAGTAAAAATATTCAACAAGAGGGATGCTTAAGGTAGTGGTAGACTTCGTTCTCACCAACTGACGATTGATACATAATTGAATACAAGTTTTCTCGTATTCCTTTATCTGGGTTTGGTTGGTTAAATAGATGATGCTTACAACTAAAACACTACCCTAAGTAGATTAGATACAAGTAGTGCTGATGACGGACGTGGCTGTCTAGAAAATGTGCATTCCACTCGTGCTGGTGTCTAAAAATTAAATTTTCCCAGTTTTTTTTTTAATATTATCACCTAATTTGTAATTTAATTAATTCTTTCTTAGAGAGAATAAAAACGAAATTAAGCTTGATTATAAATTTCATTCTATGTAACATTTCATTATTTTAAAAATTAAAGGGTGTCCCCAACAACATACATGTATTAAGAACCGTCAAGGGCACCAATTTAAAAAAAATTGCGTGCCAATAGAGCTCCCAACAACAGAAATAATAAAAAAAACAAACTTAAAATTTAAAGGGTGTCCCCATAGGTGTGGTAAATTGATCTATATCGGCATATCTTTTGAACCATTCCGTCCCAAGCAATTTAAAAATTTTGCGGATGTCAATGAAATTTTTATTATAAAATATGTAAAATTAAAAACTACAAAAATATATTTTTTATATCCATACAAAGTTCATGTCCTTAGAAACAGGATATACACATTTGTTCCTTGAGTTTTCAATTGGTCTAGATATAAAATGCTCTTCAACCTATGAAAAAATTTACCTACAGGGAAAAGATTTACCTACAGGAAAGGGATAGATAAAACCTTAACAATTTGACAAAATGTCGAAAAAATTTCGTTATAATAAATAGTATAAATATTCGAAATTAAAATTAAAGGGTGCTCCAATAGTTCATTTAATTTAATGTACATGGCCATAATTTTTAACAGTTTTACACAGATCGTTTAAATTTACAAAGAACCTTACTGCTAAGTCCGCTATATAAAGTATAAAATTTAAATTTTAAAATAAAAGAGTGTCCCAATAGTTAATGTATTTCGATGTATGTGGTCAAACTTCTGAACTGTTATGGACAGAAAGCTGAATTTTACAAGGAACCTGTATTGCAATGTCCACTATAACAGGTATAATTTAGAAATTAAAGGGTGTCCCCATAAATCATGTAATTTGATATATATGGCCCCACCTTTTGAAGCGTTCAAGACAAACATTTGAATGTCCAATACTTTTTTTGATATAATAACAAGTATAAAAATTTGAAATTATAAATTTAGGGGTGTCCCAATAGTTCATGTAATTTGATATATATGCCCAAACTTTTGAACCGTCATAGACAGACAATTGAAATTTACAAAGAATTTTCGTGGCTAAGTCCTCTATAACAACAGGTCTTTGATTTAAAATTGTATATTAAAGGGTATCCCAATAGGTGATGTTATTTTATCTATGGGGCCCTATCTTTGAAACCGTTATAGACAGAGGCTTGAATGGTGTCCCCATAAAAGACGGATGCTGGTGAAAATAGCTTAACTTTTGAAGAGTAATAGGGAGAGGCTTGACATTTACATAGTCCTTACTTTTTCCCCGCTAATTGTAGCGCATGTTTTATTTGGTTTAAATCTAATTATTATTATTTACTTTCTTATATTTTTAGTTTAGAATTGAATAGGTGCCCATCTATCTATTTTGAAGTCGTTTTTTTTTTCTGCAGGAATTATTAAGTAATTTAGTCTTACCTAAAAATGTAATTAAACGCATATATTTTGTGTCATTTTATTTAATAAAAATACTGCAAATTTAAAAAGTGGAAAAATTTAAATACAGTTTGTATCAAATAGTTGAATATATTTTGTTCAAAAATCAACAAAAGGTTCAGAAATTTAGTTGTCCAATTTTAGATCCACCTACTTTTCAACAAAAATGTTTTACAGTGTAGGTAATGTTTATAACTAAACATTACCCAAAGTGGCTAGATACGAAGCATGTTAACGACAGATGCAGCGATCCACGCTACATCCATGCATTACATGATGAAAGTGTCTAAAAATAATTCATCCCACTTCTATATAAAAATTTATCACCTTATTTGCAAAAAATATTTGTCCAGCCCTATTAAGTTGTTGTAGATAATAAACGAACTTGAGCCTACTTAATAAGTGCCGATTTACATTATGAAACTTTTGTCGCTGCAATTCTTCATTAGTTAGCGAGAGGGGAGAGATGAATTAAAGAGGGTACACATATGAATGAAATTCGTTTGTCCTTTCATTCGTAGTTTTAATTTTAAAGTTTAAAATGTATACATCCATAGAAATTGCACGATATAGACACAAATGCAATATTAAAGAAGAAACGAGAAAGACTGCAGCGAAAAAAGTTGCATAATGAAGTTCGGTACTATTATATTTGTATGTAAATAAATAATAAAAAAAAATTTGCTTTAAGGCTTTTAATAAA
Source organism: Phasia obesa (assembly GCA_949628195.1). NCBI lineage: Eukaryota > Metazoa > Arthropoda > Insecta > Diptera > Tachinidae > Phasia > Phasia obesa. Next base: position 52,587 of record CATIVE010000530.1, read on the forward strand.
AACTATTTGAGCAATTAAGTAAACATTAAACTGTTAAAAAAACATTTATTTTTTCTTTGAGCATCTCAAGTTTCTTAAATAAAGTAAATATAGCTTAATTAAATTTTCATCATTATATATAATAATCATATGCGTCGATTAAATTAATTTTCTTAGTTATATATATATTTGCGGGAAAATATTTAATAAAAAAAAATTGTTGTATGGCTATTGTAATTACGATTTTTAAAATTTTTACTGTCAACGACTAATGACTTAAATGCTTTGCTTTAATTTGTTGAATATATTATGGTCATTATCTTAATTATGGTGTGCTTTTAAAGAATTAAAAAAATAATATCATTTATATTTAATGTAAAAAAAAGAAATTAAATATGAGGACGTACTTGTAATGATAAAGGGTTTTAATGACTTTGCTAATAAATATGTGTTTATGTAATATGTGTTATGTAATACTTATAGCAAAAATTTTTTTTTGCACCAATTAAAGGTTTTAATTAGTTTCAGAAACAGTTTTAATTGATTCAATTATATTCTTAACTAGCTGTCCCCGTCACGTCGTGGGTGTTCTGACAATATTTTGCTCGATTTTGATTTGAAAGTATTCCACACCAATTAAAAGACTCTTCCCTGGATAAAATTCTAAAATTTATAAAAAATTCTAAAATTCTAAAAAATTATTGTAAAACTCTGTAAAAGGTGTTTAAAATATTTTAATAAAATTTTAATTCCACAAAGTAAAAATAAAAATCAAATACATATTTTATTCAATTTGCTATTTGGCAGTAAGTAAATAATATTTTCTCACTATTTTAAAACAGCGCCATCTGTTGCGCATCCGTGTTTAAAATATCCCGCTTTCAAAAATAAAAGATGCCTTAAAGTACGTAGTACTTTTAAATCGGTAAAAAGTCGGCGTACTTTTACTGCTTTTTCTCTTTATTATCTCTTGGAAATAAGGCATTTTTGCGGAAAAAGTATCCAATATTGGAACTAGGATGTTAAAGTACCTTCCCACAAAATGTTGTTAAAATCCATCCAAATATATATTTTCTTTACATAAAGGAACTCAGCCTTGAATAAAATTCTTAAATTTATATCAAATTCTAAAAATTATTGTAAACTATTTTTTAATAAGCACAAGGTCTGTTTTATAAAAATGTTTTATTAATTTTTATTTTCAATATTTCGCTACACCATTGGGTAGCATCTTCAGGAAATAAAAATAATGAAAGTTATAAAATTTAAATGATTGTAAAAATTCAAATGAATGAAAAAAATTGTTGTCAATCAATTTAAAAAATTCTAACATTTCAATACATTCAAGAAACAAAATTTCAAAAACAAATAAAAATTAAAATAGAAAAATATTTAATTATTATTGTAAACCTTTGTAAAAGTTGTTTAACCCTGGATGGTTACTGTTCGTCGAATCGACGAAGATCATTTACTCTTTCTCAAAAAACTTTTTATGTATGTTCAAATTACGCTCTTTTTGTAAACAAAGTTAGTAGATGACGAAAGCTTGCAGTGGGCGGTCGTACGCTGGATATCGATTTTTTTGCAGTTGTATTTCACAGGTGTATACTCGTCGCTACGACGAAGAATAACTTTAGTGTAACTTTTTGAGTTTTTTGCGTAATGGGTTTGTTCTTTCATTTGTTGTGTTTTATTGTTTTTATTAGGATAACTGGTTCACATCCGTTCCCCTTGCCAAATCACTGCTACAGGAACCTTATAAATTGACTATTGTTGGCACTTTACGGTCAAACAAAAGAGAAATTCCGAAAGAAATGAGCAATAGAAAAGGCCAGAGAACTGAAACATCCATTTTCTCTTATGACAATGAACTAACATTATTTTCATATAAGCCAAAGCCAAATAAAATTGTATATTTTCTATCAAGCTGCGATGAAGAAGGAACCGTAAATGCGAAAACGGGAAAACCCCACCTAATAGAATTTTACAACCAGACAAAAGGCGGTGTCGACACTTTGGAACAAATGTGCAGTATTGTCTCGTGCTCTCGGAAAACCAACAGGTGGCCAATGTGTCTTTTTTTGGAATTTTAAATATAACGTTTGTAAACAGCTACCTCATATATACTCACAACATGTTCCTCAAAGGTAAAAAACCCAAAAACCGACGACAGTACCTAAAAGACCTACATGAATCCCTCGTGGCTCCGTATTTGAGAGCAAGACTTAAGACACCTACCTTGCAGACGTCAGTTAAAGAAAAATTAGAAATATAATACCTAATCCGCAAGCAGATGTCGAAAATGTTGATGAAGAACCAAAAAAACGTAAAAAAAGGTCGATACAAAAAACGCAGTATGACGAAAACTTTATGTAATATGTGTAAGAAAAGTATCTGTGGTGAACACAAAGTTGAACTTTGTGTCTCATGACTTAAAACCAAAAATATTTTTACTTTTAAAATATTTGACTGATTATCTTTTAAGGCAATGTATGAAATATGTATTTTTTTCCTTTTTTTGTTTTTGTTGTTTTAAAAAGTTAATACATATAAAAAAGAAAAAAAGACGTGTTCAAATTCGTATCAAATTTTAAGGAAGAAATGAATTTTTATTTATATATTTAATTTTTTTTTTATTTTGTTTTAAATAAAATGCTTAAATTAAAAATTGTTTGTTTGGTTTTTACTTTATAATTCGTTCCTCAATATTTTTTTTAAATTGTTCATCAATTCGACGAAGTGTAACCTCAATGTACTAAAATGAAGAGTAACTTTCCAGGGTTAATATATTTAAATAACAATGTAATTCCACAAAGTAAAAATACAAATCAAATACAAATTGTATTCATTTGGTGCCTAATGTTGCGCAATAATTTTTAAAATATCCCACTTTCAAAAAAAAAAAGTTGTGCATATATGTATGTGTTGAAAATATCCCTTTTTAACCGCAAATTTCAATATCTTTAAACCGTAAATTACGTTTTTTCTCTGCTTTTTCTCCATTTTCTCTTGCAAATGAAATATTTTTGCGGAGAAAGGTATCCTATATTGGATTCAGCATGCTAAGGTGCTCTCCCACAAATTTTTGATGCGAACACAAATGAAAAGCCGACAGACAGACAGAAATTTAACTAAATTATTTTGTTATATGTGTAGATTAAGAAAGAACAAAATAAAATTCTAATTAAATAAATAATTGAATTAATACAACATCGAATTAAATTTGTGTCTGGAACTAATTAAAACCTTTAATTGGAGCAAAACATTTTTTCTGTGTATGACTTAATTATTTGTGCAGATATAACAATTAAAAAATAAACATTGAAATTTACCACATTTAAATATCTGTTTAAGTAGGCCATATAATTTTAAATTTTTTATCGACAGCTACTACCGGAAAGAGCATTTTAATTTAAAAGATTATTTAAACATTTCTTTTACAAAAAACGACAATAAATTTACATTTTTTTTTGTTCATATGATCAGTAGTGCAATTTAATATTGCAGTTTGCAGTAACGACTGGAGGATTTACTAACTATTTTTTAACGGTAGTAGATAACACTATTTATTACCTACAGAAATTGGCGAATAGAAAAGAAAACAAAGTATTGTTATTATTTAATTTTGTTCCTAAGGTCTGTATGAAGTTGTTATGTAGACTTTTATATATTTAAATAAATAAATAAGAAAAATGAAACAACTTTCTGCATGCTGTACAGTAAGAATTAAAGCTGGCAAAAATAACAATAAAGTAAAATTTGAATTTAATTTGTACTAATTTATAGTAAATATGTATGTACATACAACATATTATGCGTGTTTATATTATTTAAGCGTTTTATCTATTAAAGTATGAAAACCAGACTCATTTTGCCCAAATATTTTTTCTAAATATTCAAAAGCCATTACAATAAAAAATAAAAACGTTCTTGTCGAGAAAATAAACCACTCAAAAATGATGGTCGTTTATTTTTTTCGGGTTTGGGGTAGGAAAATATTTTATACCGGCTTACCTCAGCCAACGCGGCAGTTAGTTAGGGCGGCTGAGTCGGCTATAAACATTTCGATTTCAGTAGAAATATGTCGCCTAGTAACAAGCAGCAGTTCGATGTTTTGCATGATAGTTGCAAGCAATGGGAATCCAGCCAGTACTTAGCACGAATCATAGTTTGGCATAATCTCTGTTGGGCCTCCTACGTGTTTGTTGCTTTGATTACTGCCACGATATCTTCCGCATATCACACCTGGGAGGTATCTTCAGATAGCTATATATTTGAAAGATTTCGTCATAGGTTACGTTCCATAGATCGGGCCCCAGTATAGATCCTTGAGCCGCCTCTGAGCTGACTTATTTTATTCATATCCCTTAGTTTATATCGTACAACAATACTATGTATTTGAGGTAATCTCACATAATATTCATATGATATTTCGAGATATTGTAAATTGAGTCCAGACCTTGTATCACATTCGACCACCTCACATTATTGAGGTCAATTTTAATGTTAAATCTCGCTACCA
>CATIVE010000531.1:0-26406 GCA_949628195.1 Phasia obesa
TATATACCCGTATGTACAGATGTGTAAATGTAAATGAATATCTCAACACTGTAGAGTCATTCTACAGCTATTTTTAATAATAATGTTTATGTTTTTTTATCTTAAGACTTTTGTTTTCTTGTATCCTTTGTGTTGATTGTTTTCTTCCATATTTTCTTTTGTTGCCAGTTAAAGTTTTTTTATAGCACAACCAAGTAGTAATTTTCTCCATTTCTTACATATGTTACACCCACCCATTCATACAGAAAATAAAGATAAGCAGAAAAAACAGAAAACCACAAAGAAAGTCGTATGTTTCGCAAACTCAAAGAAGGCTTGAATAATAAACATAGCATAATCTGCTTTTAACCGGAAGTAATGATTTATACATAAGTGTGAGAATGTTGTTTATATCACACACTTTTATGCTTAATCATTGAAAAGAAGTTCAAATTACATTTTACATGTTAGAAGAGGACGATTGTATAATATTTCCCATGTGCGGTCATTCACTTTTTATTACAAAACAGCCTAAAGTAGTATGTGTTATATAAAACCCTATAACGACACCATATTTAACATGTGCTTCGGTTAGAATATTCGATTTTTTAAATTAAATGCTAGTCTTTTGTTAGCGCATCAAAGAAAATATATAATGCCAGTAAAAGCCTTATTCAGAGTTGCTGCGATGTTAATGTTTTTCATCAAATGTGTTTTATTGAATAATAAGATAAGGGTCAAGATCAGGTGCCATATTCTGTAATTCTCTTAGCTAAAATTATTGCTAAAATTCTAAAAATGATAAAAAAATTTCGTGAATTCTTACATATATTGACATTTTTAGTTTTAAGTGCTCATATTGTGTCCTTAAAAATAGAATTTAAAACTAAGATGTCAAAATCTGTAAGAATTCACGTAGTTTGTATGTATTTTTAGAATTTTAGCGATGGCTTTAGGTACGAGAAATTCAGAATATGGCACCAGGTTTAACATTTTTAGAAAAATTTAATTACCATAAAATTTAAATTTGGTTACAAAAGGTGTATGTATTTGTAAAATAAACACATTGATTATAATTCAAGAATAGGACGGCCCATAGACTAGTAGGTAGTGTGATAGTCTATTAGTCTGGCGGCTGTGGTTTCGAATCACACTAAAGACTCTAGATGTATCCAGGGCTGCCAAAAGTACCGATTTTTCGGCATTTTGCCGATTTTTACACTAAAAAATTACAAAATGCCGATTGCAGATTTTTGTTAAAAAAAATGCAGATTTTATCAAATCAATTGATTTGGGAATTTATGCTAAAAATTTAATATTAATATCTGAAATTCACAATTTTATAAATAACTGCGTAAAATTTGTTATAGAAATGCTCACCGAAACGGTTTTATTTTGAAACTAACTTCAAATCACTAAGGCCCATTATTATAACTTTGCCAATAACTAAAGTTAGGATTTTGTTGGAGCGATAAGTAGTGTTTCGTTATTATAAGTAAGCTAAAAATAATCTTTAACTATCACATACTTTAAAGACAAGTTATAGTAACGAGCTTTACCCTCTAACGAAAAACTATAATAGTTATCGCTCCAACAAAACCCTAACTTTAAGTTTGATTAAAATATAATTAATTAAGGATTTTTCTGAATTTTTTAGATGAAAACGACAAACAAGCGTTAAATTCGGAGTACCGAGAATTGCATTTTCTTGAATTTGAAGAAATATTTACAAAGAATGCCACTAATTTCTTTAACTTTTGGCAACGAATTTAAACAGAATTTGTGAAACAAATTATGATTCTACCACATTTGTGCGCAAATGTAGAAATAATATCGAAATTTTCGATGTTCCATAGAAAATTAACCATTGGATGATATATTTTCTAAGGCTTATTTAAAACCTTACACTAAATACGATTTAGCAAAAATGTAAAATTCTGAAATGTATTTCTTACTATATAGGAATATATATGTGACGCAAGCTGACGAAAGAGACCTTATCTTACCAGGGTAAAATTTTCCGTACGGAACAAAACAACATTTTATGTTCCTATGGCACCAAATGATATTTTGAGATCAAATACAAAATAGATTTTATTTCAAATTTAACATATTTCATTAGGCAGTCTTAAAAACTAATTTGTTGTCCAACTTTAACCTCGACTATATCAAAACTATACTTTTGAACTGAAAACTTCAAATCATTTTCTTCTGTCCGGAATTTTATGCTTTATCGAAAAACACCGATAACTCAATTTTGACCCCTGGCAAGATAAGGTCCCTTTCGTCAGCTAGCTTCATATATTTATCTTGTAAAATTATCTTGAATTATTTTATCATCTATCTTTTTAAAAAATTTTGTGTTCATTTTTGTATGTATGTTTATAAAATACATAAAACTATTAGAATTTGTTATTTCTTTTTTTTTTTGTTAATAAAAATCAAATAAAACCTCAACAAATACTTAGTTTTATTTATATCGATTTTATTGCCGATTACCAAAACTGAAGTGCTGAAAATTACGATTTTTTCCCCCAAAAAGTGCAGACTTTTCATCAAAATCTTCTGGCAGCCCTGGATGTATCCCTACAACGAGTTAAATCCCTTGTTGCAATACTCGATAAATTAAGTTAGAAAGTCGATAAGAATTATAATATTTAAGTTATACGAAGTACAATAAAATATACCGAAGTATATTGTGAGTAAGGGATTTTGTTTACGAATCTGTTTTGCTTGATTTGTATTCGCTTTGTTTCAATCTATACATTTTTTTTTTGCGTTCGCATCACGTAAAAATTACTGAATGGATTTCAACAAAATTTTCTGAAAAGATACCTTAATATACTGATTCCAATATAGGATACTTTTTTTTCCGCAAAAATATCTTATTTCCAAGAGAAAGTGGAGAAAAAGCAGTAAAAGTACGCAATTTTCGGTTTAAAGGTATCAACATTTTCGGTTTAAAAATGGGATATTTTGAATATGGTTGCTCACCTTTTATTTTTATTAGTGGGATATTTTAAACTTTAAGTTTTTAAAGTGTATTTTAAACAAAATAGCGCAACAGATGGCGCCAATTGAATAAAATTTGTGTTTGATTTGTATTTTTACTTTGTGGAATTACATTGTTATTAAAATATTTTATACACCTCTTACAGAGATTTACAATATTTTTTAGATTTTTTTATAAATTTTAGAATTTAATAAATAAACTTTGCTGAAGCACTATAAAAGAGTCTTACAATTAGTGTGGAATACTTTCAAAGCACGTCATGGCTAACACAGCTTGTTATAAATAAATGTTTAAAAAGTATGAAGAAATTGAAAAATAGAAAATAACATTCTCTTTCTAACCTTAATTTATAAATTCTAGTAAGCAGAAATAAACTTATTTTACTATATTTGGGGTATAAATGATATATACAATTTCAAAAAAAAAAAAAAAATTATTTGGAAGTACAGTTTTATGTAATTAGAGATTGATTATAATTTTGCGTATAAGATCCGCAAGACGGCTTGCGATAAGGCGCATGTGGTAGGCCCAATTTTCGACCAAATTTTAATGAAAACAAACCCAATGACTTCATTTAATCCCTGAGTGTTTAATACAGCGGCGATAAAGGTAGCAGACGATCTGACTGGCGTATTTTTTAACTTTATATGCAGCTTATTGACACACATATTGAACATAAAATGCGTATCATCATTAACCAGAATATTTCCTTAAACCCTTTCTAAATTAATCGACGATTTTGGATTATCGATTAAAAGAATTTTTACTCCGTATAATAGGTTCCTTACGAAAAATGGAACTAGTGAAAGGTCCAAAGATCTCTTTAAACCATATGTTATTTTGATATTGATGGATTGTGCTGTCCGGAATATTCACTATCAGTCAACAACGCCAAAAATTCCTAATAGGATCAAAATGATTTTCTCTATGAAATGTTTTTTGGCCATAGGGTGTTAATGCATAAAGAAGGGAAGTTTTTTTCGAGAGATTTCTTATTATATTCATGTGGTAAATCTTTTTAATTTTATCAAGAAATAAACCCCATTAAATCAATAAGAAAACTTGTAATTCACAATTTTTCTAATTACTTTCGACACAAAAAAAAAACAATCCATAGAGAAACACTTTTTGATTCTATTAGGATTTCTTCTGAATTGTATAAAAAAGGGTTGTTTGTATTAATTTCATTATGTTACCTACTTAATTTTTTCAAAAAGGTATTCCTGATTGACTTCATTAGGTTCCTATATGACCATGTGTAAATCATCTTTTTAATTTTCTTAATAAGGATATCTTCTTGACTACGCTATCATCTTGATTATATTAGCTTTCTTGTTATTTCGTTTATATAAATCAACATAGAAACTGTTTGTTAAATCATAAAATATAAAATATACATTTGGTGTAGTGATTAAGTCCGTGCCTACAAAAGGAAGCAGAGGACAAAAAAAAATTTCACCATGGTTTTTCGGGTTTTAAAAATTAAGTTGCTTAAACCCCTTCTAGACATACCATCATTTAAAAAACAAGATAGTCTAATAAAATCAAGAAGAAAACCCTTCTGAAAAAACAATAAGAAATAAAATAATAATAATAAAAACCCTAAATTTTTTTTCTTGATTTTTGCAAAAACGGTTGTCCATATTACAATAATAAAAACCTATGTATATCTTATACCATAGATATCTTATACATTTTGGTCTATTGTATTAGTTATTTAGACACTGTTTTTTCTGTGCGTAGATGCAGTCGTTCTTAAATTAATCTTTTTATACCGATATGGATTAAGTATGGAAAATATTTTAGAAAAATTTCTGATAATAATAATTTTTCTCTATAGACAAGCGAAAGTAAATTTGTTATCTCTACCCAGCAAAAAATTAGGCATTACCAAAAGAAGTACTTGCTACACAATGACTTACTTTTGGGATTACCAAATTTTATTACTCGATTACAAAACACATTATATTAAACTTAAAAAAAGTAATTTGTAATTGAACTAATTCTTATATATTAATAGAGAATGCCTTAAAAATATTTAAAAAATAAGCCATTATTTCAAATAAATTTTTAAGTTACCTTCTTAGTTATTTAAAACCAAGAAAAAAGTATTAGCATTACATTTTTTTCGTAATATACATTACGTAATCAATTCTGAAGAACTAGTTATTTTAGTCTAACGCCTTGTTAAAATCATTAAGTTGGTAATCTAGTTAGGAAGTTCTTTCACCAAAAAAGCTTAATTCCACACTCGATTACCATTTTTTAAATTTTTTGCTGTGTAGTTACAGCTTTGCCGCATCAAGAAAATGTATGGTAAATTATGTTAAAATAGCCAAATGTGTTATTATTGAATACAACAAATCAATGTTTAGAGCTAGATTCTTGTAATAAAATTTTAAAAATTCTTGGAAAACAATTAGAAATTTAACATAACAACTCAATTACCCTCAACACGTGATTGACATTAAATATTTAAGATAGATTTGTTGCCTTAATCGATAAAATGTGTTTCTAATGAAGTTCTTTACTTTCACACTAAAGTTTTAACACATCCCTTGAGTATATTCCCACTATGAAAAATAGTTTCAAGTTAGGATTCGTAAAGAATTCTAATATCCAAAAGTTTATCTTTTAAGAGTGTGAATAGATATGTAAATAGAAGAAACGTACGTCAAGGAATGGAGGAGGAGTTAAAAAATAAAGGAAATCAAATTCATATTTATTACATTATCTATCATTTGTATTTATTCATCGAAATTCTATAAGTACATTTAAGTAAATCATCAATCTTAATTCGATTTTATTCATACGTTCTTATATAAGGATATCAGTCAACTACATAAAAAAAATAAAAAACCTCAAATTGAACAATGGATTTGTTGGAAGTTTTTATTCTAATTGTTTACACTATTCAATCAATTTTTATCTGCTTATATTTAATTTATCCTTAATTTTCTAAATCTATCTTTCTTTTATAAAAAACTAGCTGTGCCAGCCACGTCGTTGACGTCCTGACAATATTTTGCTTAATTGCACACCAATTGTAAGACTCTTACTTTTATAGTGCTTCAGTTATGGTTTATGTATTTACTTTCTATCTATCTATCTATCTATCTGTCTGTCTATCTATCAACATGCAAAAACACAAAAAAACTAAATATTGCGCCATCTGTCGGACGAACTTTGTTTTTTTAAAGACAACACTAACTCTGCGAAGTTTTTTGCTTGTCTGCAGAAAACATCCAGAGTCTTTGGCGGGAATCGAACCCGCAACCTCTAGACTGATAGGCTAGCGCGCTACCAATCGGTCTATCGAGGCACTCAAACTATACAGAAACACTCCTCACGCTCCATATATCATGTGTATAAAGTTTGGTCAAAATCGGTCCAGTAGTTTTTGAGTTTAGCGATCACGAAGATACACGTCATTTTTATATATATATAGAGATTAAGAATAATTGAATAACTAATATGTATATACTTTTGGTTAATTAGTGCCCCGGTAGGCTAGTAGCTAGTGTGCTAGTCTATCAGTCTGAGGGTTGTGGGTTTGATTACCACCAAAGACTCTGGGCGTTTCACTACAACGAGTTAAGGTCTTCGTCACTTTGTAATTGTATTGTAACATTTAATAAATGAATAAATAGATATACTTTTGGTTATACATTACTTACATATATATTTTAAAACTAAAAAAATTTTATAATTTCTTTATTTCTTCTAAAATTAATTTATTGGCTTACCAAGAAAGCCCCTGCACTAGATAAAACCAATAACAAATATTTATTTGAGTTAGCTCGCATAGCTCGCAAAATTATTCTTTTTATTTTTAATGGCATTTTATGCCTTGAATACTTTCCTCTAGATTTGAAGTTTTCGTTAATAAATATTATTCCTAAACTAGAAAAAGACCACACAAAAGTAGATTCATATATATAAGCTTTTTATCGAATATGTCAAAGCTGTTTGAGAGGATGTTAATAACTAAGATGAAACCCATTTTAGGCGATAAATGATGTATTTCAAACCATTAATTCGGCTTCAGAAAATAACATAGTATAATCCTAGAAACTCACAGGTTAGTTAACGTAGTTAGAAAGACCTCTGAAGAAAGAAAATACAGCTCTGCGCTGGCTTAATACATAAGTTAAAACTGAATTTGCCCGTAAACTTATATGAGATGTTAGAGTGGTACAGTCACACTATAATATTGAGTATTAAGATTTTCATTGGATTTGGTAAGATAGAAATCCAATGAGAATTGTGTGAAAAAAGCTAACGTTACATAACATTTCGTTTTCACGCTATCAAAATATCAGCAAAGAAACAAGCCGAGACGAGACAATGAAAGGCGTCGGCTGAGCAATTTTATGTGGACGGAGGTGCCGGATATGACTCGACTTAACATGCAAATTTAATTTTATTTTAGATTTAAGATATCAGTAATTATTACTAGCTTAAATATATTGATACAATAAATAAAATATGAAAAAATAAAAAATATTGTACCTGTAAGTAAACAAAATTTTCTAATATTTCGTAGTAAAAATATTTTGTCTATATATATCTAACATACATAAAATAGTATTGTATAAATTGCATTGTTACTGCAATAAATTAGTGATAATTTGATTTCTTTTTAATTATTTAATATTAGGCTAATTACCCATAACGGTTTATAATAAAAATGTAATTTATTTGTTGGGGGAAAAGAGCTAGTTTCCATATGCATTTCACTGGTTGCTCAGGCTAGATCATCAGGAAAGTTTTTCCTAATTTTAGAGATGCCAAAAATACTCTATAATTAATAATATTCTACAAAACACAAAGAGAAGTGCATATGTTAATAGAATATTATAGAAACCTTAACAAACTGATTTCTTTATGTCTTTACTTTAAGCAATGAAATATCAGACTTTAAATCATAAAAACTAGTTTAGCTTTGCGAACCGAAAATGTAGTCATATAAAACGTAAAACCATGTAACTACAGTTTTTTAGCAAAGGGAAGAAGCTTAATAAAATATTTAAGTAAGCAAGCTGAAAAAAAAGTTTCTTAAAATTAACAGACTCACCTATATTTTGAAAAAAATATCATGTTTCATTCACAAGGTACACAATATTCAATAAAAACCTTTTTTGAAATTTTTGTTACTTACATGGTTTTACGTTAAATATGGCGATATGAAATAAAGCATAGCACGAAAGGGGAGAGTAGGTATTATATGAGGGTGTAAGGCATTTATCGAATTTTTTGAAAAAAGTTACATTTTATTTACATATTACATTATACTTATATTTACATATTACAATATTAGTATAATGATCATTAAAAAACTTTATTATATATTGTGTAGTTAATATATAGAAATGAAGCGAAATCAATATTTACGTAACTTGATATTGAAGCAGATTTTTAAATTTTAAATGAAAAATTTTCAAATAAAATTTTAACAAATATATATCGCTCAACAAAAAAAAAATTATATCGATATTACAACGAAGCATGCTAGTAAAATAACAATCCGCCCTTATTCCCAAAGGTTTAGAAAAAAAAAAAATAAATACAATATTAAAATAGTTTTATTTTGTAGACCAACAGAAAACTGTGTGTTTTTTTTTAAAGCTGTTTTAAATATCTATGTTAAGGAAATATATACAATACTTTACTATGACTTATTTTGTGCATAAAAATCCTTTGCTGTGTGGATATAAATTCCCTCTTTCTTTTTTATTATTATATTCGTTTGAAATTGAAGTTTCACAAACAATATGCACGATTGATTTGCATTATTTAGGGTTAACAGAAGTGCAAGGGAATGATATACTAAAAGAATGTAACAGTGGACTGCAAAAAAATTGGTCCTTAAATATAAATATGTGGAATATAGTGACCTCAATTCCCTAAATTGTAATCCGTTTTCAGTTTTCATCTCTCACGTACAGATTTTTTTAGTGGGCATGGCTAATATGGCCCCGAAAAAAGGCGAACGTGCTTATTTATTTCGGAGTTATTAAAAAATTGGTTGCGGAAAAATATGTTTTTAAGGAAAATTAAATTTTTCTTATGTCTTTAGTAATTCGTAAAAAATTAAAAAGGCTAGGTATACTGGGGATAAAGTAAGCCATAAATAAGAAATATCCATGCAGAAATGTTGATTTTGATAAATATTGTTCCCTTTTTTGGTTCAGTTTCATAATTTTTTTTAATTAGAACATATGTATTATTTATGGTTGGGAAAACCCCCAGAAAAATTCCAGTGGAATCTATTAACACAGGTACAAAAATGCCTCAATTTTCTCAACTGTTTTCCAAAGATGTAGATTTAGTAATGGGTGATTTTTTTGAGGTTAGGATTTTCATGCATTAGTATTTGACAGATCACGTGAGATTTCAGACATGGTGCCAAAGAGAAAGATGCTCAGTATGCTTTGACATTTCATCATGAATAGACTTACTAACGAGCAACGCTTGCTAATCATTGAATTTTATTACCAAAATCAGTGTTCGGTTCGAAATGTTCAAATGTGACAAATTTTGTTCAGCGATGAGGCTCATTTCTGGTTGAATGGCTACGTAAATAAGCAAAATTGCCGCATTTGGAGTGAAGAGCAACCAGAAGCAGCTGACCCTCTGATGAGCATGGTGAAAGATTACAAAAAATTCTCTGGAGTAGTTACTAACTATCGTTAAAATATGGCAGTTATGTTGAAAATATTTTACGCATAGCTCTGTATTTCTTTCGTATTTTTTTATTAAGAATTTATTTTCTCTAGTGAAAAGACTAATGAAATCTGACATTCAAAAATACATGTATACATGAATATTTTATGTAGTAATTTGCATTTAACCCTCATACGGTCTTCGGGTGAAATTTCACTCATTTTCATTTTTAAAGCCATATATCTTATACAAATGTTACTTAAAACAAATGAAAATTTTTCTAATTTTCTAAATTAGTATTTTGCATTAAAAAAACGAAAAATTTTCTTTACATAATAAATAATTTCGAAAGTATTTGAAAAATTACGTTAAAGTTCCTCGGGTGAAATTTCACCTATTAATAAAATTGTGTAATAATTATTTTATAATGGTAACCTTTATGACAGAAATTAAATATTTCTGTCAACACATGTTTTCCTTAATGTAAAGCTATGGTTTTCCCCGTTTTAAAAAATTAATTTAAAAACAAGTTCAGGTTGTGGCAATTTTATTTTTGAAAAACTCTACTTTCTGCGTTTTGTAAGAAAATACCGAAAATTTCCACAAATAGGATGGTAAATAAAAATATTATTGAGAAATAAAATTGTTACTGATAGCTCGTGATAAATTAGCTCCAATCAGAGAGCTATGGGATAAATGGGTAGACAACCAACAACAATATCCCACATGAAAACGTTACAGTTGATGAGCTACTATTGGGATTCCGAGGCAGATGTTCATTTAAGCAGTATATGCCGTCGAAACCCGCAAAATGTGGGTTCTGTGTGACAGTGTGACAGTGTCACAATTCAATTCATAGAATTTGCAAATATACACTGGAAAGTTAGCTCGTGATGCTGCACCCGAAAAAAATCAAGGTCAAAGAATGGTTCTAGACCTAATATGAGGTCTAAGAGGGCGAAATGTAACGTGTGATAATTACGATCTTGCACTTGAGTTGCTAAAAAGAAAAAATACTATTGTTGGCATAGTACGGTTCAATAAAACGTTTTTGCCGCAATCAACGAAACAAGAACTTCTCTAGCATGTTCTTTTTCAACGACAAGATTTTACTGGTGCAATACGTTCCAAAAAAGTACAAAATTGTCAGCGCCCTTAGTACTCTTTATCATGAAAAATCTGTTTTGAATGAAGGAAGTAAGTTCCCCGAGATTATATCATTTTATAATAAAACTAAGGTACACACCTTAGATCAGCTGGTGGGTACTTATACGGTTAAAAGAAAAACTAATCGATGGTCCCAAGCATTGTTTTCCAATATGATTGACATATTAGCAGGAAAGAAATGAACAAATATTGAAGTAAAGGAAAGCTACACAAAAATAGGTTGTTTCTTCATGAACTAGGAATGGAATTAGTCAAAGCGGAAATTCAGCGGCGTACTCATTTACCAAGGTCAGATTCTGCAATTATGTTGGTGAACATCATACGTCAAACTAGCGATGAGCCTTCTACGTCATCAAATGGGAAAAAAAAGAAAACTAGTTCGGTTTCCCGATGTGAGACATCCCGAAAAATGATAGGAAAGCTTATTCCTCATGTGCAACCTGCCAAAAATTTATTTGCGGGCAAAAATTTATTTGTATGCAGCAATTGCAACGAGAAAAATTAGTTAGTTTTTGTTCTTTAATTTATTATTTTATTGAAGACTGAAAATTAAAAACATATGTATGTAAATAAAAAAAACTTGAATTAAATGAAAAAAAACAAATATTTTCATTTCAAAATCAATGAATGTTACACAAGGGTGATTTTTCACCCGAGGGACCCTACTGTAACATATTTTGAGGAACGTATGAGGGTTAAATAATGTCAAATCTTGTGTCAGTATCGTTTGTTGTTATTCTGTGTAAACCTTTTCAATATCTAGCAGTATTGATGAGTGTGTGCCCGTATTGTTGGGTAGAGAATTGCTTTTTTTTGTATTAGTTGGTTTCATACATTCGGATTCATTTTATATTATTAGCTCACAAATGTAAATTTCTGAATTTTCTAATAAAGATTGGTGCACGAAATTGGAAAATTATTTAAACAAACCAATGTTTTTTTTTTTGAATGATATTTTCAGATAAAACGTTATAGCTTGTTAAACTTTAAGGTTTTATGAAAATTGGTTTATCTATTAGAAAATTTAAGCTAACCCAATAATCTATAATCTATACATATAATAAAATAGTATTTATTTTAATGTAGGGGGAATATCGAAGCAGACCACTTTCTCAACGTGTCCCTTTTCGAACTCCTTCCTATGATTATATTCATCCGAAATGAATTTACGGCAACCTTACCCTCTTAGAGTCACGTGCTACAATCAGCTTTTAATCTTGACTTTAGTGATTTCAGATTGTCGACTGGTAATTGTCGGCCTTCTTTCTTATCACGCAGTCTCTGGTAATTGCTAGCATATGTTCAAAGCTCAGGTCCCCCATGGTATCCACATTTCACAAGTTTCTACCAGTGGTCCTAAGTCTTATGCTAGCCAGTGCTGGACATTCACACACAATATACGCTACCGTCTCAGCCTTATCTAGGCACAGTCTGCAAGTATTATCTTCTTCGATTTT
This sequence comes from Phasia obesa, assembly GCA_949628195.1. Classification (NCBI taxonomy): domain Eukaryota; kingdom Metazoa; phylum Arthropoda; class Insecta; order Diptera; family Tachinidae; genus Phasia; species Phasia obesa. Next base: position 12,283 of record CATIVE010000531.1, read on the forward strand.
CACCTTGGCTAGGTGATACTTGAAGTTTCCATGACCTGTCGCTAATGCAGTTATCCATCTTAGAGTATTTCTATTATATCCGAGTACCTTACTGCCTTCCCGCCATAGGGTCTTTGAGCACTATTCGAGCCTGCCTACACGTAGTGGGCTCCCTCCACATTTCCAGGTTTAATTAGTCCACCCATTGTAGGACCTTAGCTCCATTACTATTACTCGCACTACTCTGGGTTTTGGTCCACAGAAATTTACAGACACATAGTCATTTCCAGCTGTGACTATGTGTCCCTTAAACCAGATCGATGTTACCTCATTAACCGAGTTACATCTGTTAAGTCTTAGAACACAATCCATAAACCATAGGGTCAGGTGCGTCCATCTCATCCGCATTCACCTCCATAGCCCCAGGAGTGTCTTCACAGATTTACCCGTCCACCACTTGCAAGGTTTCTTTGTCATTCTCATCCAATAACCCCCATTGGCCTACAACCGGAACTCCTAAAAGATTAACTTCTCCGCCTCTAATAAAACAGTAACTCATCGCCTGTCTTCTTCTTTGTGTTCGCGTCATGTAAAAACTATTGGATGGATTTTAACAAAATTTTTTATCATTAGTATCCTGCTTCCAACATAGGATACTTATAATATCTCTCATTCCAAGAGAAAGTAGAGAAAAAGCAGTGAAAGTACACCGATTTTTTTTACCGATTTAAAGGTACTGCATACTTTAAGGCATCTTTTATTTTTGAAAGCAGTATATTTTATGCTATGTTGTGCAAGAGATGGCGCTGGTTTAAAATAATGAGTAACTCATTTACTGTCTGTCTATGACAGAGCTTTACAATAATTTTTAGAATTTTATATAAATTTTAGAATTGTTTCTTTCTAATATTTTTTAGAAATATTTAAATTAAATAATGTATAATTTAAAAAGAAATGGGCACTTTAGTGAAAAATAAAACTTTGAAATAAAACACGACCGTATTGATTGGTTATTACTTTGCAAGTACATTATATTTATTCATTCTTATATACTAAAAATGCCAGTATTTACTTTCAGCAAACCCGTTACTTTTTGTAAGCTGGTAGGGTTTACTAGAAATAATTTTAAATTAAAATTTAGGTATTATAAGTAAATTCAGGTATATTATTATTATTATTATTATTATTATTATTATTAAATTAAATTAAATAAATGAGTATATGGCCCAACATTCCGGCCCCGTTGAAGGACTGGACGTCTTCAAACATATGGCAAAGGAGCTAACTTACATATTGGGCGTTTAAATGTGCCGTTGTTCGTCTGGACCTCCGCCACCCTGACCTTGCCGTCTTCTCCCTCGTGGACGCTGACGACTCTCCCGGTCAACCAGTTCTGTGGCGGGCAATTGTCTTCGTGGATTATTACCACTTGACCGACCTTGAGACTGGGCATCTCCTCGTGCCACTTGCCTTTGCCCTGAAGTCCCAGGATATAGTCGCGAGACCAAGCTTGCCAAAATGTCTGCTTGAGACCGCAAAGCTGTCGCCATCGCTTCCATAACTTCCCCTCGTTGCCTTTCCCGTCTTCTACGGATTCTAGCGGCAGCGAACGCAGACCCCCTCCTATCAGCAGGTGCGCTGGAGTTAGCGCTTCTCCGTCGTTGGGGTCTGGAGACAGCGGTGCTATGGGTCGACTGTTGAGCACCGCCTCTACTTCTGCGAGCATTGTGCCCATCTCTTCTTGAGTGAGCGATGCGTTGCCCACGGCTCGCAGAAGTAGGAACTTCGCCTGCTTCACGGCTGCTTCCCACAGTCCTCCGAAGTGAGGCGCCCGAGATGGTATGAAGCTGAACTTCACCCCGGACGACGCTGCGTATGATGCGACGGTCTGACGGCTCTTGTCGAACGCTTGTTGGAGCTCTTTGAGGACTCGGCTGGCTCCTACGAAATTCGTTGCGTTGTCGCAATACACTGTTGTTGGCAGTCCTCTCCTGGCAGCGAACCTTTTAAAAGATAAAAGAAAAGAATCAGTAGACAGATCAGATACTAATTCTAGATGTACCGCCTTAGAAGTGAAACACACGAAAACCGCTATATACATTTTTATTGGTGGTCTACCACGAATTCTTAATGATACATTCACGGGACCACAGAAGTCTACACCGACCGTTAAAAAGGGACGGGTAGCTCTCACTCTACTAGTGGGTAAATTGCCCATAATTTGGGACATTAATTTTGGCTTATAGCGGAAGCAATGAACACACTTTCGAACTATTTTGCTGCACTCTTCTTTCGCATTAATGAGTCAAATATTTTCTCGTGAAAGAGCTACAAGTGCTTTTGTGCCAGCATGACAATTTTTGAAGTGCAGATTTCGCAAATAAAGTGTGACAAAGCTATTTCTTTTCGGTAATAAAAGTGGGAACTTGGTATTGTACTTCAAGTCTGCATTAAGCAATCTCCCACCTACCCTTATAAGTGAAAATGTCCGTTTCTCTTCAGTAAACGTATGCACAAATGGTGTCAATCTTTGAATATTTGATGGCAAGACAAGAGATTTTTGTAATTTTTGTATCTCCTCAGAAAAATTATGTTTCTGGATTGTCTCTACAAGCCGAAAGAATGACCATTTCAATTCAATTGCAGTAGGTGTAGAACTTTTCTCTATTTTACGTTTCTTTAGAGCGTCAACAAATCTAAATACAAAAGAGGTTACTCGCAGCAACTTTTTGTATGACGAATATTTTTCTATTAGATCCAAAAAGCAATTTTGTGGATCCTCTACTGCAAGAAATACATTTGTTTTTCTTTTTTCTAATAATTGTTGGTTCTCCGTTAACTCGAAATGTTCGTTAACAGGCCAATGGGAACTATCGCTTAGTAAAAACGAAGGTCCTTCAAACCAAATAGAATTTTTTAATTCTTCGACATCACATCCTCTTGAAACAATATCGGCTGGATTCTGCTTAGTTGGCACATGGCGCCATGAAACTTTTTCAGACCATTCTTGAATCTCAGCCACACGATTTGAAACGAAAGTAGATAATGAAGATGGATGCGTTTTAATCCAATGCAGTGTTATTTCGGAATCAGTCCAGAAATTAACACTCTCGATTTCAAAGCTCATCATTAACTTAATTCGATTCCACAACTTAGCCAATAGGTGTGCAGCACATAACTCAAGTCTCGGAAGAGATTTAGTCTTGAGTGGAGCAACTTTAGATTTCGCCGTAAGTAGTCTCGATACAATTTTGTTTGAATCGGAGCTTCTAATGTATATGCAACAACCATATGCTCGAATTGAAGCATCAGCAAATCCATGAATTTGAATTTTTGCTGTAGAAGTTGTGTTCACGAATCTTGGGATTGTAATTGAATCAATTTCCAGTAAATTAGATTTGAAATTTTCCCACGAAGTATATAGTCTCATAGGAATCGATTCATCCCAGTCAAGTTTTTGAATCCAAAGTTCTTGTAATAACATTTTGGATTTTGTTACTATCGGGCATAAGAGTCCGAGAGGATCGAATAAACGAGAAGAAACTGATAATATGTTTCTTTTTGTAGCTTTTAATTCTTGAAAATTATCTTCCAAATGAAACTTAAATGAATCATTCTTCGGAACCCAATGTATGCCGAGAGCTTTTGCAGAATCGGAATCGCTTGATAAAAGTTTTTCATTTTGTATTGAATTTATAATATTAGGATGATTTGAAAACCATTTAGTAAGTTTTAAACCAGCTGAACTTTAAATTTCAGTAACCTGGTTACGAATTATATTGAGGTCTTGGTAGCTATCAGCTCCAGTTAGCAAATCATCAACATAGAAATCACTGCGAACAACTTTTGAACCAATAGGTAAAGTCTCTTTGTACAAATCGCTTAAATGAATCAAACATCTGATGGCTAAAAATGGCGCTGAAGCTGTGCCGTAAGTAACAGTGTTTAAACGAAACACTTTTAAATTATCAGATGGATTCTCTCTCCAAAGGATTAATTGATAATTTCTGTCATTTTCAGAAATTAGAACTTGACGATACATTTTTTCAATATCTGCAGTGATTGCGTATCTATGGAAACGAAAACGGATCAATGTAGAATATAATTCTTCTTGAATTGTTGGACCAACCATTAACAAATCGTTAAGTGATACATGCGAAGAAGTTCTACATGAAGCATCAAAAACTACTCGAAGTTTCGTAGTTGAACTCTGAGGTCGCAAAACACATTGATGTGGTATAAAATAGTGAGGAAATTTGGGCATTTTGTCTAAAAGTGACATATGACCTAAATTGAAATACTCTTTCATAAAATCATGATACATCTGCCTCATAGTATCATCTTTGGAAAGTTTTCGTTCCAAAGAGAGAAATCGTCTTTTGGCAGTTTCAAACGATGAACCAAGCAATTTTGTATCAGATTTGAAAGGCAATGAGACTTCAAATCGTCCTGACATTAAACGTCGTACTGAATTTCTAAATTTGTCCTCACATTGTTGCTGTTCCTCAGAATATATTTTTGTTGACTCGTTTGGAATATCTTCTAATTCCCAGAATTTTCTGACTATTGAATCAACATTGCTCTCGTTTTCTACAAAAGTATTCAAATGAAAAACGTTGTTATTTGTCGAGCCCTTTGATTGATTGTATTTTCCAGTTACAATCCAACCAAGCGAAGTCTTTTGAAGAATTGGCAGGCTCGGGCCAGACTTTATTTGGCCAACACAAATTAAATCGAAGAAAATTTCTGCTCCAATTAATAAATCAATTTTTTGTGGCTTATAAAAGCAAGGATCAGCTAATTCTATATTATTAGGAATATTCAAGCTAGTTGTATTTATTTTGAGATCAGGTTGCAAATTTGTAATTGAACTCAATACCCAAAACTTTGAAGTAAAGTGAGTAGAGTTAACCCTCGACGTGACAGTTAAATTTACGCAAGATTTAGAAATTGTATTTGTTTCACTTATGCCATTTAAACTCAATCTGCCTCCTTCTTTTTTCAATCGTAGTAGCTGTGCAAGTTCCTCAGTTATCAAATTTGGTTGAGAACCGGAATCTAAAAGAGCTCTGGCTAGAATAAATTTACCAGAACTACTTCTTACTTTCACTACAGCTGTGGCAAGAATAATTCTTTCCTCAGATGAAGAGTAATTCACCGAAGCGTGAGAAGTAGACGGCTGTTCAGAGTAGATATTCGAATTGTTAGAACTTGTATTATATCTATGTAGTAGTGAATTATGAGAACCACTACATATTCTACATTTAGAAGATGAACATCTTGCTACTGTATGACCTTTTTTCAAACAATTTATACATGCTGGTATGGATTTTATGAATTCAAATCTTTGTGTTACGGACTCAGCAGTAAAAGAAGGGCAATTATTAATCATATGTTGATTTGATTTGCAGAATAAGCATTTGTCAGCAGATGGTTTCGATTTTGTACAATTTAATGATGTCCTGTTATTTTTCTTCTTAGAATATTCAGTTTTATTATTATAATTATTATTAAACCTCGGTCTTGAACTCGAAGATTCGTCAGCAGAAATATGCTGGTACCGTTTGTTCAAGGCGGATTCACAGTCTGACCACAACGGGAGCTTTTCGAAATCAAGCTGTTCTTCCCACTTCGATTTGGTCACTGGATCAACTTTGGACATCACTAAATGTATTAAAATGGCATTTGTAATTTTCTTGTCATCGCCAATTGATAATAGGGAATCATATATAGCAGAAACTGTGTCTATCATGCTTCGCAAAGCAGTAGCCGAAGGTTTTGTGATTTCTGGTAAATCAAAAAGCTTAGCAATATTATCAAAAAATATTAGACATTCGTTGTCATAAACCTTTTTTAAACTGGCTAGTGCTTTGGGGTAATTTTCTTCTGAAATCTGAAAAGCTTTAACTGTACCCAAAGCTGAATCGGACAAGCATGATATTAAATGATTAAATTTTTCTATGTCTGTCAACGTCGGATCATTGTGGACCAAGTTCTCAAATAAGCTCATAAAGTTTTTGTAATCAGAATACTTTCCGCTAAATTTGGGGAGCTTCATATTTGGTAATCTTGACTGATGGCTTTGAGCAGAAAATGAAGTTTCAGGCATATTTGCCTGTCTATTTTTAGCCAAGAGACTTAAAAACATCGCTTTTGTGGTCACACAAACTTCTTCAAGCTCAGCTCTATCGTCATTTTCGGGATCTAAATTATCCACGTCAGACTGAAACTTCATTGCTTGATCAATATACGTTTTTAAAATATCCAAGCGACATTCTAGTTCCATGGGATTGAAAGAAATTGTCTTATCCCTAATAGATTGCCGAATTCGAACGATATTTTGTACAACCTTTGCTTTCTTTACCACTATTTTCTCTAAAGTTTCCATTCTGGAAGGAGAATCTTGACGTTTTCTACTAGTCATATTAATTTAATTTATGTAAATAATTCCTCAAAGCAAAAGTTTAAAATACCAAATTAATTTATTGGTCGAAATATTTTTAAAAACGAAGAAATTAAAATTGCTTTGGATTATAAGAATTAAAAATATATTACTCTCTCGTCGGTTACACAATATTCGGTTTTTCTTCTTTTATTCGAAATATTATTTGATCAATTTGTTCCGAAATTAAAAATAATTAATTTTTTCGAAAACCACTTTAAAAACAGCCTTTGGTAAATAAAAATAGTTATTTAACCAAGTAAAATCGAATTAAAGTTAATTAGCAAAAGTAATGTAAAATAAAAACGTTAGTTAGAACACACTAATAATAATTATTTTCCAATTATATGAATATTAATTTTTCGTTGATAGTGTGAACGCACCAACGAATTATTATTTTAAACTTGTATGTAAATTAACTTTTCGATGCTAGTGTAAACGCACTACACTGTTAGCAGCTGCTGTATGTAAATTAATACAAGTGGTATAGGAACACACGGAATGAAACACTGATCTTAATAATTTAATAACAACGAATGAAAGAATAAAAGAAAATGCAAATTTAGTATTAATTATTTTATTTAAAATAAACAAAATTAACACTCGCGAATATTTTTGTGTATTAAATAGCGAAATTAAAATTATTTTAAATTTATTAAAATGCCGACGGTAAAAAAGAAGTAATAATTTTTCTCTCAATAATAAAGAGAATAAATTATGTATGTACGAATGTATGTTTATGTTAATAACACTCGCGTTAGATTTCACTTTTAAGGGTGGGTTTTTATATTTAATAGAAATATTAAATAAATAAATTGTTTCACAAATATTTAAGTGTAAAAAATATTTATTGTGTTCGACTTGCAAAGCGAAAAGAATTTTTGATTAACTTACAAAAATCTCTTAAATTTGATTAATTTACAAATTTAAGGTTATATTTAACACAATATTTTTTACACTTATTACCTGACTATCAGTATCGGAATTACTCCCCTGGATTCGTTCAGCTCTACAGATGATGCAACGGCAACGGGGCATCTGGATGACTTCTGGGGGTCAATTCTGGTTCTATGAAACGATGAAATGAAAAGTTTTTTCATGTTTTCATAGAAATAGCTATTCTCATTTAGTGAAAAAATGAAAACAAACGTCAAACCATTATCATATGAAAAAATCGCTGAAACGAAACGAGATTTTTTCATCGTTTCATAATAATTGTGATTCTTGTTTTGTGAAACAGTGCAACCAACTGTCAAAATTTTTTCATATGAAAAGAATTTTTTCACAGACAATTTTAAAGTGAAAAACATGGAGAAGATAGGAAGAGGAAAGCGCGCCAGCGAAAACCAAAAGGAGTTCTTAATAAACTTCTTGGAAGAAAATATTGATATTGCTAACGATAAGTATTAAAGACAAGTATTTAAAAAAAAAAAACTTTTACTAATCATACATTTATAGATTAGTGACCACTGATGGAGCAAAGTTTCGAGACGAAAAGTGGAAAGAACTGGCGACGAGGCTTAACGCTTTAGGCGGAACTTTGAAAGATGGGGCGAAATGGCGAAAGTATTGGAGTGATTTAAGGTATTTCAATTAATTTTTTATAATTATTATTAATTCACATACAAATACATATTTAGAGTCCATACACGTGCTAAGTATATTGATATAAAGCAGGCAGAGCAAAGAAGCGGCATAAATGGTTTAAGCAAAGTTAAACCTTTGTCTGCTTTGGAAGAAAGAATAATAAAAATCTCCACCAAAGAAGCAGTTGACGGTGATGGGACCCCTGAAGTTGGTTTTGGAGAAATTCCTGCTTTGCTGGATCAAAGTAGAGACATTAGTGAGGTAGTAACAGAAGTGCTAAGCGACTCTTATACTACCTATATTGAGCCATCAATCGAAGCAGAACACCCTGCCTGCTCAAGCCAAGAGCACAATGCCACGTCCTCTTCGAAAATAAGGGGTACTCCAGGAAGACGAATACGGCAAAAAAGAAAACCGCAGCCGGAAACGCCACATTTAGAAAAGTTATTTAAATTAGAGGAGAAAAAACTTGCCGAAATGGAAACAGCGAATAATTTAAAACGCCAACAAATTGAGTTGCAAAGAAATCAGTTAGAAGCAACCATAAAACAAACGAATGCTATAATAGCTAGTACGCTAGCTAAAGAAAACCTTTTGGCAAAATTAAGTACAATAGTTGATGTTTTGCAAAAGCAAAATTAATTTACATACATAAGTATTTGCATAACTTTTTATAGAATTGCAAGTTTTCTAAAAATAAATTTTTATGTGCAATTTTAAATTCTAAATTTATGTTTTAAATGAATGAATTTATGTTTTTTTATTATTAATTTTGCAACTTTATTTTAACCTTTATATTGAACTCTCTAGTTTTCTATCTATGGATATATGTTTTAATAGTTTAAGAAATTTTTTTAAACAATAAAAAGAAAACAAAGAACAAAGTTCAACATTTTCATTTAAATATTTTGGCGTTTCAGTTTACTTAAAAACCCTTATTGTTTATTATTATAAAGTTGTTTGAAATTTATGTTTGCATGATATATGCGAAAGCGTCCTGAACAATTTGTGAACGTTGCCTTTTAGCAATATTTAGTATATTGCTACTAGAAATCTGAATTCCGCTATCTTGGATTTCAGGTTCCACAGAGACTTCTAAATAAACTTCTTGAAATGGTACTTTTCTGCGTATCAAGTAATTGTGAAGGACAATACAAGCGTTTATAATAACACCAGCTTTTGGTGGACTGTAAAAGAGGGCTCTCTCTTTAGATAGGCAGCGAAATCGGCTTTTTAATATTCCAATGCATCTTTCTACAAGTGCTCTTGTTGACTTGTGAGATAAATTGTACCGTTCCTCAGGTAAATTATTCGCAGTAGAAATTGGTGTCATCAGCCAAGGCTATTTAAAAATTAGGTATTTAAAGTTAAAAAAATAACAAAATGTACATATGTATGTATGTTATTACTTGCAATGGATAACCACTGTCACCTAAAAGCCAAAAGTTTCGTTCACCTGCATCATAAAGTTCTTCCAAATTTCTGTATGATCGCGAACGGCGCCATACGTAGGAGTCATGGGCAGTACCACCGAATTGGGCATTTGCTGCTAGAATAATATAGTCGGCATCGCATATTATCATTACGTTTTTAGAATGGCCACCTTTTCTACAATAGTAAACATGTTCTAGTTCGTATTTCGGAGCAGATATTTTGATATGTGTTCCATCTACAAGTCCTATTACTCCGGGAAATTGATATTTTTCCATAAACTTTATTTTTAAGGCTGTGAACTCCTCTCGTTTGGGAAACTTTATATGGTTGTGTGCTATGTTATTAAGACCGGCAGCAACTACTTGTACACATCTACTAACTGATGTTTGGGATAAAGCAGACAAACTATCTTGACCCACACTTCGTTGAAAGCTGCCGGTTGCAAAGAAACGCAAGGCACTTAAAACGGTTATAGTGGTTGAAATAGCATGTTTCCGCCTTGAATTCGGCAAGAATGGCTTTAATTCCTCTATTAGTTCTAAGCATAATGCTTTGGGAAAGCGATATAACTCCATAAAGTGGTCATCGGTGGTCATTTCGAATGGATTTTGACCATCGCGGAGTCTGCGTCTTTGCACCCGAAGCAAATTTCTTTAAAATAAATTGTTATAATTTATTCCAATAATAAATCAATAATATAATTTTCTTACCTTTGTTCATTCCGATTTGTTTGTGTTATTTCAAATAAAATTATTAATCCCGACATTATTTGTTTGCTTTTTTTACGTTTGACATTTGCTTGGCAATTATCATAAAATAGTTGATAAAGTTTCACAGCAACAAATGGAATGAAACACTTTTTTCATAATACAAACGAGAATCAGAAAATAAGTGTTGGTGAAAAAGTATTATGAAAACTAGATGTGAAAACTTAAATGAAAACTTTTTTTTCATTTCATCGTTTCATAGAACCAGAATTGACCCCCTGGACGGGATGATATCCTTAATTTGTTTTGTTGAAATTGTGTGGTGTTTTTGATGTAAATAGTGATTGTTTGTGTAATTGTTTTATATGTATGTTTGTACGTGTTTGTTGTAATTTGTGATTTTGTTGAAAAAGTGATTTCTTTGTGTGATTGTGTTTTGTTTTATATGTTTGTTTTATTAAAATGTTTTCACTGTTTGTTTAAATTGTTTGTTGTAAAACTTTTTGTTTTTCACTTATTTATAATTTGAAACAATTTATCAAATTAATGTTTATATTAATTTTTTACTAATGTCCCTGCTCGGGCGCCAAAATGTTTCTTTCTAATATTTTTTAGAAATATTTAAATTAAATAATGTATAATTTAAAAAGAAATGGGCACTTTAGTGAAAAATAAAACTTTGAAATAAAACACGACCGTATTGATTGGTTATTACTTTGCAAGTACATTATATTTATTCATTCTTATATACTAAAAATGCCAGTATTTACTTTCAGCAAACCCGTTACTTTTTGTAAGCTGGTAGGGTTTACTAGAAATAATTTTAAATTAAAATTTAGGTATTATAAGTAAATTCAGGTATATTATTATTATTAAATTAAATTAAATAAATGAGTATATGGCCCAACAAGAATCTTATACAGGGATGAGTACGTTTATATAAAATAAATACATAAGAGTCTTAAAATTTGGTGTGGATTTCTTTGAAAGCAAAATCGAACAAAATATTGTCAGGACGCACACAACATATGTGGGCAGAGCTAGTCTTCTATATAAATAAAATAAAATAAAATAAAATGAGGTTCCATGGTAATTGCATTACTTAAGAACGGCTGCACCGATTTGCACAATTTTTTTTAAATCTTCACGGAAATCTTTTTACGGAAATAATAATTGACCACGCCCATTTTTTAAATTTTCTACGAGTAACCCCTTATTATTATATGTATATAGTTTAGCGAAAGAAGGCGTGGTACCTCTTATACAAAAAGAACAATTATTATGGTCTATCGTCTATTGGAGATCTCCAATAGGTAGAGTCCTGAAACTTTGCAGAAGTAACCCTCATACTAATTTGCATAGTCTAACAAAACAGAGGCTGGATTGGGACAATAGGCGTGGTTCCCTCCCATTAAAATTAATATTTTACTTTTAATGGGAGTTACGACGTATCAAGATATCGTATTATTAGGCAGAGTCCAGCAAAAAAAAGATTGGATGGGAACAGTGGGCATTGTACCTTGCATATAAACAGAAATAGTTTTGTCGTGAGAATAGCGTGCGTTGGTCATACAGAAATAGTTTTGTCGTGAGAATAGCGTGCGTTGGTCATACTTTTCTTTTTTGTGGATGGGTATTGCGTAGTGCACAGGAGATAGCCAGTAAAATAATAAATTTCACTGAACTGCTGAAGCTTTTTATCCAACATGTAGTCGTATATATGTATATCTATATATTTAAACATATTGTTTTCTTTTCTATCCTATATTTTTTATTGTACATTTACACAACCGCTGATTTTCATAAATTTCGCAAGCGAGATAATAATGTAATAATATTTATAACTTTACAAGTATTGTGCCTAGTATAAGTGCGTTAAATCTCACATATTAATGTCTTTACAACACTTATTGACTGTCAAACCGTAAGTCTTTTATGACTGTAAAATGTGTGTGTTTAATTGTCAATATATCAGTTTGTCAGTATAACAGTATATCTTTGGTTTTCTTTTTATAACTTTATTTTCCATACAAAATTATGGCAAACTACCAGGAATATTAAAAAGAAAATTTTCTCTTATTCACGCTTTAATACTTTTGTACGTGCATCTGCCGAAATATCTTTTTAATTAGTTTTGCTTTTAACTGCTACTTTACATTTACTCATGCACAGAATTTATTGTGTATTTTCTGAAAAAAAAAAAATATATATATATATATATATATATATATATATATATATATATATGAAAATAAACTTTAATGTTTTAATACCTCAAGAGACCAAACCTTTTATCGCACATACATATGTACATCACTTTTAAGGATTTTCCACAAATGTAGAAAATACCCCCGGCAAAAAAAATCGTTAAAAAAATGTTTTATGTATTTTGTACTTTAAAATAAAGTTTTTCTTTTTAATTTTTATTTTTAATTTTCTTGTTAAACTGTTTGTTGTTCCAATTAACGAATATGGAAGAAAACTCTTGGAAAATTTCTCTGTTTGCGTTAACATAATGTAATAAATAAGCAAACTTGTGCATGTTGTTCATTGTCAGTCCTCAATGTTTGGCAATTAAATACACCACCGTTGTCTGTAAGACTTACATTTTTTAATCCCGACTACTTACATACGTACACTTGAGGATATAAATTCTTACTATACAAACATCTTTACAAAAACTTGTGAAACTCAACTGTTGAAATGCTACAAATATATACTGAGTAAATTGAGAAATACAAGCAGCATACACGATTTTCGAAACCGCTTTGTATAACTTTGTATATCAAAAATCAACAATATATTTTACCGTACGTAGAAAAGGTGAACCTATATAGTTTTCTCACTCCATTTTTATTTTCTACACAATAAAAACTTTGAATTCTTGTAGAAACGTCTGTCTGTGTTGCTATGGTTCTTTCGAATATCTAAGATAAGTTGTGAAACTAATATACTTCTATGGTATCCTTTATAAGATGTTCTATTGCAAATCATAAAAATAGATTAACAAATGGCATTTAAGTGCAAAAAATATGAATGTCTTATTTCTCCTTACATTTACAAATTTGTTGTCTTGAGCACTCGAAGTCCTTCAAAAAATTTGCCAATAATTCGAATCCTTTTTGGTGGTGAGAATTCACAAAAAAAAATAATTTTCTCAAAACGAGATGGCTTGGACGATGTGAGCCTTAAGGATGTGTTTCATTCGTATGTGGATTATGCGCAGATCAACGATCTCCCAAGAAAATGTCTAATGGAATCAATGGCATCGCCAAGACTGCTAATAACACGATTTTTTTTTAATAATTAACGCACTTAGTGCTCAAAAGATTGTTTATTTGAGACGTGGTCTGACATGGTGCGCCATATTGCTGAAACAAAAGGTTATATCTTTAAGGTTATATCTTCCGTAGGGCGCGGTAAATACACAGGGAGACATCATCATCCCCTGGCGTGTTGAATGTTCGCAAAAAAGCGATTATCCAAAACTCTTTGACCTTCAATCGACAAAGAAAAGACGAAGGCACTACTGACTCTCCAGAAAAAGTCGCTAATAGGCATCATAACGGGGCACTATATGATCGGACGTTTGTTGGAGCATATGGGGATCTTTCATGGTGAGAGCTGCAGAAGCTGCCTGGATGAGGAGAAGGAATAGTCAGTTCAACATCTCTCCGACTGCCCAGCTCTACGTAGGCTTACATTTTTGGTCCAACCCTGGATTGTCCTAGCGACGCACATATTTTTTTTTAGTTATATTGGCTCTGAAAATTTACTGAGTGCCCCTATATTAATGAAACTTGGCATATCTTAGAGTCATATGCTGTTAAAGCTGAAAAATAAGAAAAAACAGACTAAGGAGAAAAAAGTTCCCCTAAAAAGAACTAACCCTAGTTCCGGAAAATTAATTTTTTTTAAGTTTTCCCCTACTTTTGTTTAGCAAATGCAATTTTTATAGTCAGCAAATTTTCAAAA
>CATIVE010000532.1:0-26453 GCA_949628195.1 Phasia obesa
AGCTTCTCCGAAAACCCAGAGAAACTGACTTTTCCGGAAAACCTATAATCTCAACCTAAACAGGAGTTATACCACTTTAATGAGGAGATCAATACCAACATGTCACATGAAATATGAAGTCAATCGGATCACCCGTTTAGGAGATAACCGGGTTTTCGCGCAACAATTTACAAATCAATAGTTTATTTCAGCTTATCCGAAAACTCACAGAAACTGACTTTTCCGGAAAACCTATAATCTCAACCTAAACAGGAGTTATACCACTTTAAAGAGGAGATCAATACCAACATTTCACAACGAAAACGAAGACAATCGGATCACCCGTTTAGGAGTTAACCGGGTTTTCGCGCAACAATTTACAAATCAATAGTTCACTCAGCATCTCCGAAAACCCACAGAAACTGACTTTTCCGCAAAACCTATAATCTCAACCTAAACAGGAGTTATACCATTTTAAAAGGGAGATTAATACCAACATTTCACAACAAATATGAAGACAATCGGATCACCCGTTTAGGAGATAACCGGGTTTTCGCGCAACAATTTACAAATCAATAGTTTATTTCAGCTTCTCCGAAAACCCAGAGAAACTGACTTTTCCGGAAAGCCTATAATCTCAACCTAAACAGGAGTTATACCACTTTAAAGAGGAGATCAATACCAACATGTCACATCAAATATGAAGTCAATCGGATCACCCGTTTAGGAGATAACCGGGTTTTCGCGCAACAATTTACAAATCAATAGTTTATTTCAGCTTCTCCGAAAACTCACAGAAACTGACTTTTCCGGAAAACCTATAATCTCAACCTAAACAGGAGTTATACCACTTTAAAGAGGAGATCAATACCAACATTTCACATCAAATATGAAGTCAATCGGATCACCCGTTTAGGAGATAACCGGGTTTTCGCGCAACAATTTACAAATCAATAGTTCATTTCATCTTCTCCGAAAACCCACAGAAACTGACTTTTCCGGAAAACTTATAATCTCAACCTAAACAGGAGTTATACCACTTTAAAGAGGAGATCAATAACAACATTTCACATCAAATATGAAGTCAATCGGATCACCCGTTTAGGAGTTAACCAGGTTTTCGCGCAAAAATTTACAAATCAATAGTTCATTCAGCATCTCCGAAAACCCACAAAAACTGACTTTTCCGGAAAACTTATAATCTCAACCTAAACAGGAGTTATACCATTTTAAAAAGGAGATTAATACCAACATTTCACAACAAATATGAATTCAATCGGATCACTCGTTTAGGAGATAACCGGGTTTTCGCGCAACAATTTACAAATCAATAGTTTATTTCAGCTTCTCCGAAAACTCACAGAAACTGACTTTTCCGGAAAACCTATAATCTCAACCTAAACAGGAGTTATACCACTTTAAAGAGGAGATCAATACCAACATTTCACATCAAATATGAAGTCAATCGGATCACCCGTTTAGGAGATAACCGGGTTTTCGCGCAACAATTTACAAATCAATAGTTCATTTCATCTTCTCCGAAAACCCACAGAAACTGCCTTTTCCGGAAAACTTATAATCTCAACCTAAACAGGAGTTATACCACTTTAAAGAGGAGATCAATAACAACATTTCACATCAAATATGAAGTCAATCGGATCACCCGTTTAGGAGTTAACCGGGTTTTCGCGCAAAAATTTACAAATCAATAGTTCATTCAGCATCTCCGAAAACCCACAAAAACTGACTTTTCCGGAAAACTTATAATCTCAACCTAAACAGGAGTTATACCATTTTAAAAAGGAGATTAATACCAACATTTCACAACAAATATGAATTCAATCGGATCACCCGTTTAGGAGATAACCGGGTTTTCGCGCAACAATTTACAAATCAATACTTCATTTCATCTTCTCCGAAAACCCACAAAAACTGACTTTTCCGGAAAACTTATAATCTCAACCTAAACAGGAGTTATACCACTTTAAAGAGGAGATCAATACCAACATTTCAAATCAAATATGAAGTCAATCGGATCACCCGTTTAGGAGATAACCGGGTTTTCGCGCAACAATTTACAAATCAATAGCTCATTTCATCTTCTCCGAAAACCCACAGAAACTGACTTTTCCGGAAAACTTATAATCTCAACCTAAACAGGAGTTGTACCACTTTAAAGAGGAGATCAATACCAACATTTCACAACAAATATGAAGTCAATCGGATCACCCGTTTAGGAGATAACCGGGTTTTCGCGCAACAATTTACAAATCAATAGTTTATTTCAGCTTCTCCGAAAACCCAGAGAAACTGACTTTTCCGGAAAGCCTATAATCTCAAACTAAACAGGAGTTATACCACTTTAAAGAGGAGATCAATACCAACATGTCACATCAAATATGAAGTCATTCGGATCACCCGTTTAGGAGATAACCGGGGTTTCGCGCAACAATTTACAAATCAATAGTTTATTTCAGCTTCTCCGAAAACTCACAGAAACTGACTTTTACGGAAAACCTATAATCTCAACCTAAACAGGAGTTATACCACTTTAAAGAGGAGATCAATACCAACATTTCACATCAAATATGAAGTCAATAGGATAACCCGTTTAGGAGATAACCGGGTTTTCGCGCAACAATTTACAAATCAATAGTTCATTCAGCATCTCCGAAAACCACAAAAACTGACTTTTCCGGAAAACTTATAGTCTCAACCTAAACAGGAGTTATACCATTTTAAAAAGGAGATTAATACCAACATTTCACAACAAATATGAATTTAATCGGATCACTCGTTTAGGAGATAACCGGGTTTTCGCGCAACAATTTACAAATCAATAGTTTATTTCAGCTTCTCCGAAAACTCACAGAAACTGACTTTTCCGGAAAACCTATAATCTCAACCTAAACAGGAGTTATACCACTTTAAAGAGGAGATCAATAACAACATTTCACATCAAATATGAAGTCAATCGGATCACCCGTTTAGGAGTTAACCAGGTTTTCGCGCAAAAATTTACAAATCAATAGTTCATTCAGCATCTCCGAAAACCCACAAAAACTGACTTTTCCGGAAAACTTATAATCTCAACCTAAACAGGAGTTATACCATTTTAAAAAGGAGATTAATACCAACATTTCACAACAAATATGAATTCAATCGGATCACTCGTTTAGGAGATAACCGGGTTTTCGCGCAACAATTTACAAATCAATAGTTTATTTCAGCTTCTCCGAAAACTCACAGAAACTGACTTTTCCGGAAAACCTATAATCTCAACCTAAACAGGAGTTATACCACTTTAAAGAGGAGATCAATACCAACATTTCACATCAAATATGAAGTCAATCGGATCACCCGTTTAGGAGATAACCGGGTTTTCGCGCAACAATTTACAAATCAATAGTTCATTTCATCTTCTCCGAAAACCCACAGAAACTGCCTTTTCCGGAAAACTTATAATCTCAACCTAAACAGGAGTTATACCACTTTAAAGAGGAGATCAATAACAACATTTCACATCAAATATGAAGTCAATCGGATCACCCGTTTAGGAGTTAACCGGGTTTTCGCGCAAAAATTTACAAATCAATAGTTCATTCAGCATCTCCGAAAACCCACAAAAACTGACTTTTCCGGAAAACTTATAATCTCAACCTAAACAGGAGTTATACCATTTTAAAAAGGAGATTAATACCAACATTTCACAACAAATATGAATTCAATCGGATCACCCGTTTAGGAGATAACCGGGTTTTCGCGCAACAATTTACAAATCAATACTTCATTTCATCTTCTCCGAAAACCCACAAAAACTGACTTTTCCGGAAAACTTATAATCTCAACCTAAACAGGAGTTATACCACTTTAAAGAGGAGATCAATACCAACATTTCAAATCAAATATGAAGTCAATCGGATCACCCGTTTAGGAGATAACCGGGTTTTCGCGCAACAATTTACAAATCAATAGCTCATTTCATCTTCTCCGAAAACCCACAGAAACTGACTTTTCCGGAAAACTTATAATCTCAACCTAAACAGGAGTTGTACCACTTTAAAGAGGAGATCAATACCAACATTTCACAACAAATATGAAGTCAATCGGATCACCCGTTTAGGAGATAACCGGGTTTTCGCGCAACAATTTACAAATCAATAGTTTATTTCAGCTTCTCCGAAAACCCAGAGAAACTGACTTTTCCGGAAAGCCTATAATCTCAAACTAAACAGGAGTTATACCACTTTAAAGAGGAGATCAATACCAACATGTCACATCAAATATGAAGTCATTCGGATCACCCGTTTAGGAGATAACCGGGGTTTCGCGCAACAATTTACAAATCAATAGTTTATTTCAGCTTCTCCGAAAACTCACAGAAACTGACTTTTACGGAAAACCTATAATCTCAACCTAAACAGGAGTTATACCACTTTAAAGAGGAGATCAATACCAACATTTCACATCAAATATGAAGTCAATAGGATAACCCGTTTAGGAGATAACCGGGTTTTCGCGCAACAATTTACAAATCAATAGTTCATTTCAGCTTCTCCGAAAACCCACAGAAACTGACTTTTCCGGAAAACCTATAATCTTAACCTAAACAAGAGTTATACCATTTTAAAAAGGAGATTAATACCAACATTTCACAGCAAATATAAAGTCAATCGGATCACCCGTTGAGGAGATAAACGGGTATTCGCGCAACAATTTACAAATCAATAGTTCATTTCAGCTTCTCCGAAAACCCACAGAAACTGACTTTTCCGGAAAACCTATAATCTCAACCTAAACAGGAGTTATACCATTTTAAAAAGGAGATTAATACCAACATTTCACAACAAATATGAATTCAATCGGATCACTCGTTTAGGAGATAACCGGGTTTTCGCGCAACAATTTACAAATCAATAGTTCATTTCATCTTCTCCGAAAACCCACAGAAACTGACTGTTCCGGAAAACTTATAATCTCAACCTAAACAGGAGTTATACCACTTTAAAGAGGAGATCAATAACAACATTTCACATCAAATATGAAGTCAATCGGATCACCCGTTTAGGAGTTAACCGGGTTTTCGCGCAAAAATTTACAAATCAATAGTTCATTCAGCATCTCCGAAAACCCACAGAAACTGACTTTTACGGAAAACCTATATTTTCAACCTAAACAGGAGTTATACCACTTTAAAGAGGAGATCAATACCAACATTTCACATCAAATATGAAGTCAATAGGATAACCCGTTTAGGAGATAACCGGGTTTTCGCGCAACAATTTACAAATCAATAGTTCATTTCAGCTTCTCCGAAAACTCACAGAAACTGACTTTTCCGGAAAACCTATAATCTCAACCTAAACAGGAGTTATACCACTTTAAAGAGGAGATCAATACCAACATTTCACAACAAATATGACGGCAATCGGATCACCCGTTGAGGAGATAAACGGGTATTCGCGCAACAATTTACAAATCAATAGTTCATTTCAGCTTCTCCGAAAACCCACAGAAACTGACTTTTCCGGAAAACCTATAATCTCAACCTAAACAGGAGTTATACCATTTTAAAAAGGAGATTAATACCAACATTTCACAACAAATATGAAGTCAATCGGATAACTCGTTTAGGAGATAACCGGGTTTTCGCGCAACAATTTACAAATCAATAGTTCATTTCATCTTCTCCGAAAACCCACAGAAACTGACTGTTCCGGAAAACTTATAATCTCAACCTAAACAGGAGTTATACCACTTTAAAGAGGAGATCAATAACAACATTTCACATCAAATATGAAGTCAATCGGATCACCCGTTTAGGAGTTAACCGGGTTTTCGCGCAAAAATTTACAAATCAATAGTTCACTCAGCATCTCCGAAAACCCACAGAAACTGACTTTTACGGAAAACCTATAATCTCAACCTAAACAGGAGTTATACCACTTTAAAGAGGAGATCAATACCAACGTTTCACATCAAATATGAAGTCAATCGGATCACCCGTTTAGGAGATAACCGGGTTTTCGCGCAACAATTTACAAATCAATAGTTTATTTCAGCTTCTCCGAAAACTCACAGAAACTGACTTTTCCGGAAAACCTATAATCTCAACCTAAACAGGAGTTATACCACTTTAAAGAGGAGATCAATACCAACATTGCACAATAAATATGAAGTCAATCGGATCACCCGTTGAGGAGATATACGGGTATTCGCGCAACAATTTACAAATCAATAGTTCATTTCAGCTTCTCCGAAAACCCACAGAAACTGACTTTTCCGGAAAACCTATAATCTCAACCTAAACAGGAGTTATACCATTTTAAAAGGGAGATTAATACCAACATTTCACAACAAATATGAAGTCAATCGGATCACCCGTTTAGGAGATAACCGGGTTTTCGCGCAACAATTTACAAATCAATACTTCATTTCATCTTCTCCGAAAACCCACAAAAACTGACTTTTCCGGAAAACTTATAATCTCAACCTAAACAGGAGTTATACCACTTTAAAGAGGAGATCAATACCAACATTTCACATCAAATATGAAGTCAATCGGATCACCCGTTTAGGAGATAACCGGGTTTTCGCGCAACAATTTACAAATCAATAGTTTATTTCAGCTTCTCCGAAAACCCAGAGGAACTGACTTTTCCGGAAAACCTATAATCTCAACCTAAACAGGAGTTATACCACTTTAAAGAGGAGATCAATACCAACGTTTCACATCAAATATGAAGTCAATCGGATCACCCGTTTAGGAGATAACCGGGTTTTCGCGCAACAATTTACAAATCAATAGTTTATTTCAGCTTCTCCGAAAACTCACAGAAACTGACTTTTCCGGAAAACCTATAATCTCAACCTAAACAGGAGTTATACCACTTTAAAGAGGAGATCAATACCAACATTGCACAATAAATATGAAGTCAATCGGATCACCCGTTGAGGAGATATACGGGTATTCGCGCAACAATTTACAAATCAATAGTTCATTTCAGCTTCTCCGAAAACCCACAGAAACTGACTTTTCCGGAAAACCTATAATCTCAACCTAAACAGGAGTTATACCATTTTAAAAGGGAGCTTAATACCAACATTTCACAACAAATATGAAGTCAATCGGATCACCCGTTTAGGAGATAACCGGGTTTTCGCGCAACAATTTACAAATCAATACTTCATTTCATCTTCTCCGAAAACCCACAAAAACTGACTTTTCCGGAAAACTTATAATCTCAACCTAAACAGGAGTTATACCACTTTAAAGAGGAGATCAATACCAACATTTCACATCAAATATGAAGTCAATCGGATCACCCGTTTAGGAGATAACCGGGTTTTCGCGCAACAATTTACAAATCAATAGTTTATTTCAGCTTCTCCGAAAACTCACAGAAACTGACTTTTCCGGAAAACCTATAATCTCAACCTAAACAGGAGTTATACCACTTTAAAGAGGAGATCAATACCAACATTTCACATCAAATATGAAGTCAATAGGATCACCCGTTTAGGAGATAACCGGGTTTTCGCGTAACAATTTACAAATCAATAGTTTATTTCAGCTTCTCCGAAAACCCAGAGAAACTGACTTTTCCGGAAAGCCTATAATCTCAACCTAAACAGGAGTTATACCACTTTAAAGAGGAGATCAATACCAACATGTCACATCAAATATGAAGTCATTCGGATCACCCGTTTAGGAGATAACCGGGTTTTCGCGCAACAATTTACAAATCAATAGTTTATTTCAGCTTCTCCGAAAACTCACAGAAACTGACTTTTCCGGAAAACCTATAATCTCAACCTAAACAGGAGTTATACCACTTTAAAGAGGAGATCAATACCAACATTTCACATCAAATATGAAGTCAATAGGATAACCCGTTTAGGAGATAACCGGGTTTTCGCGCAACAATTTACAAATCAATAGTTCATTTCAGCTTCTCCGAAAACCCACAGAAACTGACTTTTCCGGAAAACCTATAATCTCAACCTAAACAGGAGTTATACCATTTTAAAAAGGAGATTAATACCAACATTTCACAGCAAATATAAAGTCAATCGGATCACCCGTTGAGGAGATAACCGGGTTTTCGCGCAACAATTTACAAATCAATAGTTCATTTCAGTTTCTCCGAAAACTCACAGAAACTGACTTTTCCGGAAAACCTATAATCTCAACCTAAACAGGAGTTATACCACTTTAAAGAGGAGATCAATACCAACGTTTCACATCAAATATGAAGTCAATCGGATCACCCGTTTAGGAAATAACCGGGTTTTCGCGCAACCATTTACAAATCAATAGTTTATTTCAGCTTCTCCGAAAACTCACAGAAACTGACTTTTCCGGAAAACCTATAATCTCAACCTGAACAGGAGTTATACCACTTTAAAGAGGAGATCAATACCAACGTTTCACAACAAATATGAAGTCAATCGGATCACCCGTTGAGGAGATAAACGGGTATTAGCGCAACAATTTACAAATCAATAGTTCATTTCATCTTCTCCGAAAACCCACAGAAACTGACTGTTCCGGAAAACTTATAATCTCAACCTAAACAGGAGTTATACCACTTTAAAGAGGAGATCAATAACAACATTTCACATCAAATATGAAGTCAATCGGATCACCCGTTTAGGAGTTAACCGGGTTTTCGCGCAAAAATTTACAAATAAATAGTTCACTCAGCATCTCCGAAAACCCACAGAAACTGACTTTTACGGAAAACCTATAATCTCAACCTAAACAGGAGTTATACCACTTTAAAGAGGATATCAATACCAACATTTCACAACAAACATGAAGTCAATCGGATCACCCGTTTAGGAGATATCCGGGTTTTCGCGCAACAATTTACATATCAATAGTTCATTTCATCTTCTCCGAAAACCCACAGAAACTGACTTTTCCGGAAAACTTATAATCTCAACCTAAACAGGAGTTGTACCACTTTAAAGAGGAGATCAATACCAACATTTCACAACAAATATGAAGTCAATCGGATCACCCGTTTAGGAGATAAACGGGTTTTCGCGCAACAATTTACAAATCAATAGTTTATTTCAGCTTCTCCGAAAACCCACAGAAACTGACTTTTCCGGAAAACCTATAATCTCAACCTAAACAGGAGTTATACCACTTTAAAGAGGAGATCAATACCAACGTTTCACATCAAATATGAAGTCAATCGGATCACCCGTTTAGGAGATAACCGGGTTTTCGCGCAACAATTTACAAATCAATAGTTTATTTCAGCTTCTCCGAAAACTCACAGAAACTGACTTTTCCGGAAAACCTATAATATCAACCTAAACAGGAGTTATACCACTTTAAAGAGGAGATCAATACCAACATTTCACAACAAATATGAAGTCAATCGGATCAGCCGTTTAGGAGATAACCAGGTTTTCGCGCAACAATTTACAAATCAATAGTTCATTGCAGTTTCTCCGAAAACCCACAGAAACTGACTTTTCCGGAAAACCTATAATCTCAACCTAAACAGGAGTTATACCACTTTAAAGAGGAGATCAATACCAACATTTCACAACAAATATGAAGTCAATCGGATCACCCGTTGAGGAGATAAACGGGTATTCGCGCAACAACTTACAAATCAATAGTTAATTTCAGCTTCTCCGAAAACCCACAGAAACTGACTTTTCCGGAAAACCTATAATCTCAACCTAAACATGAGTTATACCATTTTAAAAAGGAGATCAATACCAACATTTCACAACAAATATCAAGTCAATCGGATCACCCGTTTAGGAGATAACCGGGTTTTCGCGCAACAATTTACAAATCAATAGTTCATTTCATCTTCTCCGAAAACCCACAGAAACTGACTTTTCCGGAACACTTATAATCTCATCCTAAACAGGAGTTATACCTCTTTAAAGAGGAGATCAATACCAACATTTCACATCAAATATGAAGTCAATCGGATCACCCGTTTAGGAGTTAACCGGGTTTTCGCGCAAAAATTTACAAATCAATAGTTCACTCAGCATCTCCGAAAACCCACAGAAACTGACTTTTACGGAAAACCTATAATCTCAACCTAAACAGGAGTTATACCACTTTAAAGAGGAGATCAATACCAACATTTCACATCAAATATGAAGTCAATCGGATCACCCGTTTAGGAGATAAACGGGTATTCGCGCAACAACTTACAAATCAATAGTTCACTCAGCATCTCCGAAAACCCACAGAAACTGACTTTTACGGAAAACCTATAATCTCAACCTAAACAGGAGTTATACCACTTTAAAGAGGAGATCAATACCAACATTTCACAACAAATATGAAGTCAATCGGAATACCCGTTTAGGAGATAACCGGGTTTTCGCGCAACAATTTACAAATCAATAGTTTATTTCAGCTTCTCCGAAAACCCACAGAAACTGACTTTTCCGGAAAACCTATAATCTCAACCTAAACAGGAGTTATACCACTTTAAAGAGGAGATCAATACCAACATTTCACATCAAATATGAAGTCAATCGGATCACCCGTTTAGGAGTTAACCGGGTTTTCGCGCAAAAATTTACAAATCAATAGTTCACTCAGCATCTCCGAAAACCCAGAGAAACTGACTTTTACGGAAAACCTATAATCTCAACCTAAACAGGAGTTATACCACTTTAAAGAGGAGATCAATACCAACATTTCACATCAAATATGAAGTCAATCGGATCACCCGTTTAGGAGATAACCGGGTTTTCGCGCAACAATTTACAAATCAATAGTTTATTTCAGCTTCTCCGAAAACTCACAGAAACTGACTTTTCCGGAAAACCTATAATCTCAACCTAAACAAGAGTTATACCTCTTTAAAGAGGAGATCAATACAAACATTTCACAACAAATATGAAGTCAATCGGAATACCCGTTTAGGAGATAACCGGGTTTTCGCGCAACAATTTACAAATCAATAGTTTATTTCAGCTTCTCCGAAAACCCACAGAAACTGACTTTTCCGGAAAACCTATAATCTCAACCTAAACAGGAGTTATACCACTTTAAAGAGGAGATCAATACCAACATTTCACATCAAATATGAAGTCAATCGGATCACCCGTTTAGGAGTTAACCGGGTTTTCGCGCAAAAATTTACAAATCAATAGTTCACTCAGCATCTCCGAAAACCCACAGAAACTGACTTTTACGGAAAACCTATAATCTCAACCTAAACAGGAGTTATACCACTTTAAAGAGGAGATCAATTCTAACATTTCACAACAAAGATGAAGTCAATCGGATCACCCGTTTAGGAGATAACCGGGTTTTCGCGCAACAATTTACAAATCAATAGTTCATTTCATCTTCTCCGAAAACCCACAGAAACTGACTTTTCCGGAAAACTTATAATCTCAACCTAAACAGGAGTTGTACCACTTTAAAGAGGAGATCAATACCAACATTTCACAACAAATATGAAGTCAATCGGATCACCCGTTTAGGAGATAACCGGGTTTTCGCGAAACAATTTACAAATCAATAGTTTATTTCAGCTTCTCCGAAAACCCACAGAAACTGACTTTTCCGGAAAACCTATAATCTCAACCTAAACAGGAGTTATACCACTTTAAAGAGGAGATCAATACCAACATTTCACATCAAATATGAAGTCAATCGGATCACCCGTTTAGGAGATAACCGGGTTTTCGCGCAACAATTTACAAATCAATAGTTTATTTCAGCTTCTCCGAAAACCCAGAGAAACTGACTTTTCCGGAAAACCTATAATCTCAACCTAAACAGGAGTTATACCACTTTAAAGAGGAGATCAATACTAACATTTCACAATGAAAACGAAGTCAATCGGATCACCCGTTTAGGAGATAACCGGGTTTTCGCGAAACAATTTACAAATCAATAGTTTATTTAAGCTTCTCCGAAAACCCACAGAAACTGAATTTTCCGGAAAACCTATAATCTCAACCTAAACAGGAGTTATACCACTTTAAAGAGGAGATCAATACCTACATTTCACAACAAATATGAAGTCAATCGGATCACCCGTTGAGGAGGTAAACGGGTATTCGCGCAACAATTTACAAATCAATAGTTCATTTCAGCTTCTCCGAAAACCCACAGAAACTGACTTTTCCGGAAAACCTATAATCTCAACCTTAACAGGAGTTATACCATTTTAAAAGGGAGATTAATACCAACATTTCACAATAAATATGAAGTCAATCGGATCACCCATTTAGGAGATAACCGGGTTTTCGCGCAACAATTTACAAATCAATAGTTCATTTCATCTTCTCCGAAAACCCACACAAACTGACTTTTCCGGAAAACTTATAATCTCAACCTAAACAGGAGTTATACCACTTTAAAGAGGAGATCAATACCAACATTTCACCACAAATATGAAGTCAATCGGATCACCCGTTTAGGAGATAACCGGGTTTTCGCGCAACAATTTACAAATCAATAGTTTATTTCAGCTTCTCCGAAAACCCAGAGAAACTGACTTTTCCGGAAAACCTATAATCTCAACCTAAACAGGAGTTATACCACTTTAAAGAGGAGATCAATACCAACATGTCACATCAAATATGAAGTCAATCGGATCACCCGTTTAGGAGATAACCGGGTTTTCGCGCAACAATTTACAAATCAATAGTTTATTTCAGCTTCTCCGAAAACTCACAGAAACTGACTTTTCCGGAAAACCTATAATCTCAACCTAAACCGGAGTTACACCACTTTAAAGAGGAGATCAATACCAACATTTCACATCAAATATGAAGTCAATAGGATCACCCGTTTAGGAGATAACCGGGTTTTCGCGCAACAATTTACAAATCAATAGTTCCTTTCAGCTTTTCCGAAAACCCACAGAAACTGACTTTTCCGCAAAACCTATAATCTCAACCTAAACAGAAGTTATACCACTTTAAAGAGGAGATCAATACCAACATTTCACAACGAAAATGAAGACAATCGGATCACCCGTTTAGGAGTTAACCGGGTTTTCGCGCAACAATTTACAAATCAATAGTTCACTCAGCATCTCCGAAAACCCACAGAAACTGACTTTTCCGCAAAACCTATAATCTCAACCTAAACAGGAGTTATACCACTTTAAAGAGGAGATCAATTCTAACATTTCACAACGAAAACGAAGTCAATCGGATCACCCGTTTAGGAGATAACCGGGTTTTCGCGAAACAATAGTAGTATATTTGTGTACCTTCGGTGACACTTTTTTCATACAAACCAATGCTCCAAGGGCGTGGCATATTTTGCTCCCGCCCACTTTTTGTATTAACCAATCAGAAGAGAGCAATTGTCATTTATTTTCTATGTTAGTCAATCAAAGGAGAGAGAGATACAGATAGAGAGAGGAAGAGAGAGAGACAGATAGTGAGAGGAAGAGAGAGAGAGGAAGAGACAGGCTCTAGAGCTCCGCCCACTTTTATGAGAGATCATCAACAATTTTTGATAATTATGTTTCTTTATGTGTTTTTTGTAGTTTTGAGGGTTGATTTTGTATGTATGTATATGAGAAAATTCCAATTGGAATTTTTTGTGTGTTAAACACCTGCATTGGGAAATTGTGTATGATTTTAGGTAATGAGAATGATCGTTGACAATGGATATTTTTGTGGGTGTGTGTTTTAAGTTTTGAAGGTTGTTCAGGCTCTAGAGCTCCGCCCACTTTTATGAGAGATCATCAACAATTTTTGATAATTATGTTTCTTTATGTGTTTTTTGTAGTTTTGAGGGTTGATTTTGTATGTATGTATATGAGAAAATTCCAATTGGAATTTTTTGTGTGTTAAACACCTACATTGGGAAATTGTGTATGATTTTAGGTAATGAGAATGATCGTTGACAATGGATATTTTTGTGGGTGTGTGTTTTAAGTTTTGAAGGTTGTTTTTGGTTATAGTTAGAAGATTTTCTTTGTTTTTGGGGTTTTATACTACCTGGTTGTTTAAATTGATTAGTTTGGTGTGTGTGTTTTTAAGACGTGATTAATATTAATGTAGCTGATTGCTTTTAGTTTTAGGGGTGAATTTAGTTTTTGATATTTGTATATTGTTAAAACTAAAATGAAGTTTGTGTCTCTTTTTTAACCGACTTCAAAAAAAGAAGGAGGTTATCAATTCGTCTGTGTGTTGCTTTTTTTTTTTTTTTTTTTTTTTTTTTTTGTATGTTTGTGCCTTCATAACTCGGTCATTTCTGAACCGATTTTCAAAATTTTTGCACTGTTACAAAGGTTGTGGCTACAGATTGGTCCCATTTGAAAATAAGTTCAAAAGTTTAAAAATTAAAGGGTGTCCCCATACAACATACATGTTTTTTACGTGTATTATTAACTTTATAGGTCACTAATTTAAAATTAAAAAAAAGTGCGTATCACTGTAGCACCCAATAACAAAAAGTAATTAAAAAATAAAATTAAAAATTAAAGGGTGACCCCATAGGTGACTTAATTTCACCTTTATTCTCCTATCTTTTGAACCGTTATAGACATACTCTTGAAAGTTGCACAGAGTGTTCGTTACTATGTCTCTTATAATAAGTATAAATATTTAAAATTAGAAATTAAAGGGTGTCCCATTAGTTGGTTTATTTTGATATATATATGGCCAAACTTTTGAACCGTTGTAGACAGACAGTTGAAATTTACAAAAAACTTGTATTGCTAAGTCAGCTAAAATAACAAGTGTAAAATATGAATTTGGAAATTAAAGGGTGTCCCAATAGTTAATGTAAAAGTAAAATATATGGCCAAACTTTTCAACTGTTATAGATAGACAGTTGAAATTTACAAAGAACCTATATTGCTTAGTCCGCTATTACAACAACTATAAAATTTGGATCTATAAATTAAAGGGTGTCCCCATTATTGATGTAATTTGACCATTATGTCCTCATCTTTGGAACCGTTATAGACAAACACTTGAAAAATATACAGAATGTTCACTACTATGTCTGGTATAACAACAAGTATAAATATTTAAAATTGGAAATTAAAGGGTGTCCCAATAGTTGATGTAATTTGATGTATATGGACGCAAAGTTAAAATTTAAAAAGAATCTGTATGACATAGTCCTCCTTAAAAAGTATTTATATTAAAATTTGAATTTAAAGGGTGTCCCAATAGGTGACGTCATTTGATATATATGACCATATCTTTTAAACAGTTATTGATAAACACTTAACAATTAGACGTATTAGAGTATAAATATTTAAAATTGTAAATTACAGGGTGTCGCAATAGTTTATGTAATTTGATGTATATGACAAAACTTTTAAACCGTTACAGACAGACGGTTGAAATTTACAATGAACCTGTATTGCTACGACCGCTATAACTAGTATAAAATTTTAATTCGGAAATTACAGGGTGTCGCAATAGTTACCGTCTTAAAGAAACATGATTTTAAGTTTGTCTGTTTTGAAGTCGGTTTTTTTTTGCAAGAATTATTTCTTTTCTAAAAGGTGATTGGTGATGAGTAGTGGGTAGGGAAAATAATTATCATATATTTTATATTAGTGTGTATTAAAATTTGATTTTTCTGTTGCTTTCTATTTTACTTTGCTTTCTGAATGGGATTTTCTAATTGGAAAATAACTGATGTTAAAAAATATATTTTAAATTGGTTTTTGAAATATATTTACAAGATTTTTAAATTGGAAAATAATTGGTATTCCAAATGGTTTCTATATTCTTTTTATAATCAAATATGTCTCTCTTGAGATTACTAAGTACTTTTGAGTTTACAGTGTTTGCTTAAGGTGTTTTACTACCAATTTTTTAGTCAAACTAAATGTGCATTTATAATCTTTCAAGGACAATTTTTATGAGTAACAATAATTTTTCCAATGCTCAAAACACACCTTAGAAAAATTTAAGATTTCTCTGTAGGCAATAAGATAGTTAAAAAAAAAAAAAAAGTACAAATCCAAAAATGATGACCACCTACTTATTTCCTAAAAGAAAAAAAAAACATGAAACTATTTAAAATAGAAAGAAAAAAGATACACATAATTCATATTTATATATTTTTGTATTTCATTTATTATCCATTCGTAAATATAACCTATCGATTTTTACATCAGTCTTAATTTTATCTTTCATTTTTTGTCCAATTTCATAACAGAGCCGTGTCAATTCAATTTGTATGTCTTTTTCCTGTATCCCATTTATTTCACACAACTGAATATTCGTTTTGTTTAAAGCAGAGCAAGTCGGTATATAATACTCGTAGTAGAAATGAAGTATTTGTTTACGCAGAATACTGTTCCAACATAATATTGATGTTAAAAATATTCCAATTCGAGTTAATGATTTCCAAGTATCTGAATCAATTTTTATTTTATAAATTCCTTGTTTAACAACTAAATAACATACACCTCTTTTGTGATGAAAACTGTAATGCACGTCCGTATCAATTTCATTATCAATAAGATTTATTGAATTTAAAAAATCACTATGATTCAGCATGTTGTGGATATACTCCTTGTAGCTCATTAAATGTAACCACTCCTTTCTATCCAATCCAATAAACTGCTTTTGCTTATAATGCAGCCATACAATCGGTTTAAAGCCTAATGTTGTAGAAAATCCACATGAAATCTTTAATTTTAAATTAAGGAAGTATTCAAATTCAAACACAACATCATATAACTGAGACTTTCGTCTTTCACCATGCTGCAACAAATTTTTTAATCTATTCTCCATACTCATTGAAATTAAAACATAAACTGACGTTTGTTTCATACTTTAAATATCTTTATATTAAGAAAACATAATAAAACAGTATAACTTAAAATAAAAGTATTTAGTATATTTCCTCCAGTATAATCTCAAGTTCAGGTGTTACATTGGTAATTCGTATGTTGCTCGTTTTATTTCATAATAACCGGTAATATTTTTAAACATGAATAAACATGATAACAACGCTAATAATTATTATTTTATTTCTAATTGAAATCACATTAGTGTTAAAGAATAAAATGAAGAGCAGGTGTAATATTGATAGTTCAGTTTAAACTTAGCTAGCTATGTATGTAGCATATTTATTTCATAATAATCAATAATATTTTAATTTTTAAGCATGAACGATCATGATTTAATCAGACTACTAAGAATTAAATCTTTATTTTATGATAATAGTTTACACTGAATATATAAACATGAATGAGCATGATCATCCCATACGTAATTATTTCATTTCATATCCTAATCACGTAATGATTGAAGAAATGAAATGTGTGCAGGTGTTGTGTGTGTGTATTATAATTTAGAATTTGGTCCTTTTTTAATTCCTATACACATACATGCACATAGGTTACAAAACTAAGGAAGAACAAGTATTAGAAAATAGGAAGAAATAACACACAAAAGAAAAAAGAAGGTAGAAATAAAAACAAGACATTTGATTTTTGTGGGTTTTAAAAGGAATAATATTTTTAAAATAAATAAATAAATATCTCTGGTACCAAGAATTTGGGTATCATTTACACACACACATTAACCAATGAATTCATTCACAATGTTGTTTTTTTTTTCCTGTTGTGCTATTCATCATAAAAATTAAGAGTTTAATATAGATTCATCATAAATAACCAATTATATTTTATTACCTATTTTATTATAATCTCCAAAAAAAAAAACCAAGATAGTGAATATTTTCATTTTTATACGATATATTTTTATTTTTTAGTATTTTTTTTATAAATATTTACATAAGACATTTTATTACAAAATTTCGTATGAAAAATTATTAATAATATATTATAAAATAAAAAATGAATAAAATAAAATTTAGTATATTTATTTAATTTTCTTTAACATTGAATATCTTATTATATAGATCTATTATATTTAACACATTAGTTTTTCTAATGTGAAAGTAAGTACACCTACATGTGTCTGGACCTTCCATACAGCTTTCGGTGTACCAAGGGCAACATGCGAAATGACCTCGATTGACATCCTCTTCTCCATCTCCCACACCATATTCCTTATTTTCTTCCAGCATTGAAATAAAAAAATCCACGGCCTCTTTATGTTCATATAACAAAATTTCTTTAAAGTTATTTAAGAAATTTTCAATTGTTATACAAAGTGGGGTCATATTGATTCTTTCTTCGTTTCTTCGTTTCGCTCGATGGTACTTTGGTGAGTAATAGATATTTACGATTTTTATGCATAAGTTGGGTGCATGAAAATTTTCAATAGATTTTTTATATTACACCATATTTCTTTACAACGAATGTTGTTATCTCTTTCACTCCCTCACTTTAACATTTGTGTTTTAATTTCTAAAGAATTGATGTAATAATTTACTCCACCTTTACCTTTTCTTTCTTTTACTTCTACAAGATCCAATATTACGGTTAGATTTTATTTCAATATTGAATTTGACTATCTCTTTTCCTCATATTCATACCTATGATTTTTATCAATTTTATTTAAAGATAAATAGGTGGAAATATTTTTAGAGTATTATAATAAAAAAAGAAGTCAAGCTGTTAAGTTAAAAAAAAAATGGATTCCACCAAAAATTTAATTAAAAAATTTAATGGTCTTAATAATAAAACGATGATACACATCAAGGATCTCAAAATTTCATCCAAATACCCAATCATAAATGCAAAACGGGTGACAACCAAATATGGTACTTGTCTGCAGATTGAGCTGGACAACAACATCATGTTTTTACCAAACCGATACAATTCACTCACCGATGAGGAGGTTAACGCGTTGTGTACTGGAATATATTGCGTGTACAGAGAGGGAGAGAAAAATTTATTTTTAAATACCTTCGATGAGGTTGTGCAATTTATACCTAATGCACAGTATCCCATCTGGGAATAAATTTTTAAAATATTTAATCAAATAAAAATTATATAATAAACCAAGCAAAATAAAATATACACATAGTTTCAAAGATTTAATTTTTTGTCGTTTAATTTATTTCCATTTCGTTATTTCATACAGAAATTTGAGACATAAATGACCACAGTTAAATGTATTATACTTCTGATATTGATTGTAGTTGTATTTTATATTTTTTCCTAAATATTTAACTAATTCTAATGGAGGATGTAAATTTCCAAAGCTGTCGAAATATTCTTTTTGCTGATTGTTTTTGTAATATGCCACCCAGTGTGTTCCAGGTCCTGATGATAAATCTAAATTGATGATACCACATTCTCTTTTCCTCGGTCGTTTTGGTAGTGTATCCAACATAAATACTCCTCTAAAGTGTGAAATATTGGTTGAAAATTTTCTCAAGTCGACATCCGTTAATGGTCTATCAGGTAGCATTTTTAAAAGTTTTTTGGATTTTTATCGTAAACCAATCCATATCCCTTCTTATATGGTTTTAGGTAAAGACCCTTCCCCATTGCTACAGGTTCCATAATTTTATTATGTCTTGTTGCCTCATCAAGTTGATGTTTGGCATTCCTTGCAGCATTTACAGCTTTTGCTATAGCAGCACCTCCACTCGCTAGGCTTCCAATTGCACTCAAGGCAGTAAGAATTGGAATTATAGGTAATACCCCACCAATTTTTGGGACATTAATTATACGTGGTACAATAACTTGAGACTTTTTCCCCTTAAACGATCTGTTAATAGCTTTACGAGCAATCTTAATAGCAGAATTAATATCTTCAGGTTTTTCCTTTTTTATTATTTTTGTTGCATTTTTTATTGATGTAATGAAAAGCTTTCTTCCATTTGAATTATTTCTTTTTGAAGGTTTTACACACGCCTTTTTTTTCATCCCCAAACCAAATTTGGTTTTAGCTTTCATCGTGTTAGTAACTAAATATGCAAACGATTTCTCGGCAAGACTACTGTCTTTTGACCAAACTCTTTCCCAAGCTTTATGTTCAAGAATTTTATCCGCTTGATGTCTTTTCTTTATATCCTTACTTTTGGAATAAGCTATATCGTGATCCTTACAAGCAACATCCAAAGGGTTTATTCCTCTGTCACCTCGATCTAGACGTTTCTTTAGTTTCGTTCCAGGTCCACAATATTGATAGCCAGGAAGATGAATTTCAACAGGCAAGGAGTTTATTATATTATCTACTAAACCTTCTCCAATGAATGTTTTGTTATAATTAACTTCCTGGTTATATAGTATAACCATTTTATTCTATAATAAGTACTAAAATAAAACATTTTTTTTATTACATTCAGTTATAAAAATGCGTTTAGTTAAACAACATAAACAAATTTTTGTTCGCAATATTGATACTTCTTCGAGTGTCAACCCCAAAACAAGACATAGTTCCTTATTACCTAATACTATTCGTGCGCTTATAGTTGGTCCTTCAAACTGTGGAAAGACTAATGTTATGATAAGCTTGTTAGAAAGTCCTAATGGTCTTAAATTTAAAAACATCTACTTATATTCAAAGTCACTATACCAACCAAAGTATGAATACTTGAGGAAGCTAATATACCCAATTAGAGGGATGGGATATTACACGTTTTCAGATAATGAAGTTGTAATATCTCCCAATGAAGCTAAAAGCAACTCAATAATGATTTTTGATGATGTTGCGTGTGAGAAGCAGAATAACATACGCGCATTTTTTTGCATGGGTCGACATAAAAATGTTGATTCTTTTTATTTATGTCAAACTTATACAAGAATTCCTAAGCATTTGATTAGAGACAATGCTAATGTTATTATAATGTTTAAACAAGATGAAACAAACATGAAACATGTTTATAGAGATCATGTTTCGAGTGACATGGATTTTAAGAAGTTTCATGAAATTTGTCAAGAATGTTGGAAGGATAAATTTGGATTTTTGATGATAAGTAAAGATGATGAAATAAATAATGGGCGCTACAGAAAGCTATTTGACTATTTCATAACAATATAAAGTACTTCAATCAGCACATATATTTTAGTGCTAAACCTAGTTTTAAACATACTATAACAACTTTTTTAGTGAAATAACCTATCTCGCTCTATAAATTCGGTTTATTTTTTGTTGTGTTTTATCAACTTATTTATAAAACTACATAGAAGAGCTAAATGAAAATGGATGAAAAAGTTTTAAAGGAATTGATAAGGACAAGAAATGTATTAAAGAAAAAGTTACGCAGTATAAAAATTGATGACGTAGATACACAAGAACAACTTAAAGATACATTTAAACCTATAACAGATCCCCTAAAAATAATTATTAATACTCATATCTCTAACTTTAAAAAAATACCGAAAACAGAAAACCATGAATTTCAAACAGAAAATAAAAATATTAGAAGATTACCCTTTAACAAGTCACAATTCAATTTAGAGACAAGTACCCCAAAGAAAGTTATAGAAGAAACATCATTTAAGAAAGGGATATCATTTGATGCTATTCATGATGATAATGGTGATGATGATGATTTTTACTCTCAGTCTGAAACTATAGAGAATTCAAATAATGAAGAGTCTTACAATGACTTATCAATTTTAGAAAATAGAAATGAGTTAGATACTCTCTATGGTCCTCATAAGGGTCTTAATAATGAATGGAAATTCGGTGACAGCAACATCGAAATAAGCAAAGATAAAATTGAAATTGGAAATCAAATATGGGCTCTAACACCAGGTTTGTTCTCCTTAATGTTTCACAAAACACCAGAAAACTATGACAAATCTGAACTAGAAATCTACAAAAATATACTAATCAACACTAATGCTCACAGGAGAGACTACAAATCTGCTGGTCCAATTAAAGGAACGAGAGCATATAAGTACAAACATATTATTGGAAAATTGTTTAAAGAAAAAAGCGAGAGTAGTTTGGCAATACCATCACCAATTTCAAGAAAGGGTAATTACACGGGAAATGGTTTGATGAACCTAAACTCTCATAAACCAAACTATATATATTGGGATGATCCAAATGAGTTGGTAGATCGACTTAGACTATTACTCGCATCGCAAGGTGCAGGCCACACTAATCATAACAACGAGATTGTATCAATTATTGAAGAATTGTATGAAGCAAATATAATTGAAAAATAGTCTAATAGAATCATGTCCATCGATAAATTCGGACACTACCTCAATGATACAAGCGATAATATTTCAATGAAAAATGTATCTAAAGTGTTGGGGTTTTTTATGGATACAACTAACAACATTGACGTACAAAGCAAGAGGATTAAAAATGTGGCGAATGCTTTGGAAGACAGTGACGCTATCAATAAAATGTTTTTGCAATCTCAAATTACAAAATCTGGAGAAGAAATAGTTATACATTTAAAAGGAGTTATTGATGAAATTCATGAGAAAATTAATGATATAAAATTACTTTTTGATAAACAAATTGAAAAGTTAAGTAAACAAATTTATGAAGTACAAAATCATACATTCATATCAATGAACGAAAGTGAAGAAATAAATAATACCTTGAAGAATTACGAATACGAATCTATATAAAATACTAATGAGAAGAATATAAATTCCTAGGGATATGGTTATATCAGTTGCTTTAAATGTATCAACTGAAAACAATCCAATTCGAAAATAATGACAAGCTTAAAAAGAGACTTAGTAAATGAGCTACATAAACAAGCAAGAAAAAATTTTAGACGTCGAAGAGTTGTGATGAAGGGTATAGATGATCTTTGGCAAGCAGATTTAGTTGAAATGGGGAACTATGCCTTATATAATAAAAATTATAGATATCTGCTAACTGTAATTGATACATTCTCAAAATATGCTTGGGCTGCACCACTTAAAAATAAAACTGCACTAGAGGTGACGCAAGTTATGAGAGGAATCTTCAAATTGGGTCGGATACCGAAAAACTTGCAGACCGATGATGGCAAAGAATTTTTCAATAAACATTTTGCAAATCTTATGAATGAATATAATATTAATCACTACTCAACGTTTAGTAGAATGAAAGCGTCAATAGTAGAACGATTTAATCGAACATTAAAAGGAATGATGTGGAAAGAATTTAGTTTTAATGGTTCATATTATTGGCTTGGTATCTACAAGGATTTAATCGATACATATAATAGAAAAGTACACAGCACTATTAAAATGCCCCCAATTAAAGTCAATTCTACAAATGAATATAAATTATTAAATACAGCCTACAACCACATAAAAATTTACAAAGTATCTAAATTTAATGTAGGAGATTATGTACGCATTAGTAAATATAAACACATTTTTGAAAAGGGGTATACCCCAAATTGGACAACCGAAATTTTTAAAATTAAAACAGTTAAAAATACATATCCAACAACATACCTATTGGAAGACTATCGAGGAAATCCTATTAAAGGTGGATTCTATGATGAAGAACTTACCAAAACTCAATTTTCCGATATATTTCTAGTTGAAAAAGTTCTTAAAACTAGAGGAGAGAAAGCATATGTAAAATGGTTGGGATTTTCAAATCAACACAATTCTTGGATTAATAAAAATGAAATATTGTAATTTTAAGAAAAATAAAAAAAAAATGTATTTAGTAAGTTTTTATATCCAAAATAGAAAAAATAAAACGAATAAATAAACCAGTATTGTGCCAAGTTTTCTTTATTTACATTTTAAATGTCATAATGTCAATAACGTTAAGTTTGAACTCTACGTCATCGGAGCTAACAGCTAATTACTTTCCTCCAATTTGTTTGAATGGGGATTATGAGTGTGCTTTAACTGACTTTCATTCCTACAACAGTATTCCAAATGTGGACATATATAACAATCATTTTCATATAGGTGATCATCTAATTGAAATACCAATTGGATCTTATGAGTTAAATGATATAGCTGATTACATTAAAGAACAATACAAAAATCATAGTTCAGAAAATAAAATTGATATAGAAGCTAAAAACACCACGATGCAAGTTAGAATTAGAAGCTCGAAAGAGCATATATATTTTAATAAGAGCAATACTATTGGAAAACTTTTAGGATTCAATAAAAAAGTTTTACATGCTAATGAGGATCACTACTCAGATCTTCCAGTTAACATATTCAAAGTCAATCTCTTGCGAATTGAGTGTAATATAGTAGCAAATACTTATATGAATACTTGTCCATCACATACACTACATGAGTTTGGGATTAACGTACCACCAGGGTATAAAATTGATGAGAATCCGAGAAATCTTATTTATTTACCAGTGAACTGCCGAGAGATAAGCTCACTAACTTTACGTGTAGTTGATCAGCACGGAGATTTAATTAATTTCCGAAAAGAGCAAATCACAATTCGAATACATTTAAGGGCGACTAAATAATGATAATATACAAAAACAAAATAACATACGCACCTAAAATATTCTTGCAACCTAAATCTCAATTAAAGAGGTCATTACAACGAAGCAATCTATCTCAAGCGAATAAAAATTTTCTTAGGTCTCTGAAATTTATATTGAAAAAATAATGTCTTCAATATTAGATGTTCTTGATAAACCCTTATCGGATGAAAGTATAATTAAAAAGGATTACCACACATATACACCATACCTACAATCTTATAATAATAATGATGAAGTCCGCATTTCAATACAAAATCAAGATTTATATATTCTACCTAGTGAAAGTTTTATATACGTAGAAGGCTGTATTGTAGATGATAACAATAAAAAATTTGAATCTTCTTCATCCAATTTTAAGGTTAAAAATAATTTTGTTGCATATCTCTTTGATGAAATTCGATATGAACTTAATGGTATTGAAATTGATCATACAAGGCATTTGGGGACTTCAAGTACAATAAAAAATTTAGTTTCTTTATCACCAACAGAAAGCATTGGCATGCACAATGCTGGATGGAACAAAATTGATAATGTTAACCTTATAAATGGTTATTTTAATTTCTATGTGCCTCTTAAAATTCTTCTAGGATTTGCTGAAGACTATAATAAAATCATATTAAATGGTAAACATGAGTTAATTCTTTTGCGCAACAAGAATGATGGAGATCTTTTGTATTCAAGTGTTTCCACTGACAAAGCCAAATTGAGAATTTCAAATATTTCATGGAGAATTCCCCATGTACAACTATCCGATCTAAGTAAATTGAATATGATTAAATTAATTAATGCTGGTGCTTCTATACCCATGGCATTTCGTAGTTGGGATTGTCATATTAATCCACAACTCAATGTAGGAACTAGTCATATTTGGAATGTTAAAATGGCTGCAAATAGAGAACGCCCCCGTTTCATTCTAATTGCTTTTCAACATGAAAATAAATTTGTACATTGTGATTTAACTAATTTGAAAGTGCATTTAAATTCAGAATCATATCCTTACGATGATCTAAATATAAAATTTAAAAATGAACGTTATGCTGTTTTATATGATATGTATCTAAGATTTCAACAAAACTACTACTTTAAGGAACCCCAACCACTTCTCACATCACAAGAGTTCAAAAACCAAGCACCAATAATAGTAATAGATGTCAGTTATCAAAACGAATCTATCGGTAGCGGACCTATTGATATAAAAATTGAATTTGAAACCGCTACTAACATTCCTGCTAATACATCAGCTTACTGTATTCTCATTCACGATCGCATAATAGAATATATACCATTAAAAGGACAAGTTCGTAAAGTTTTGTAAATTGTAAAATATGAGAGATAATATAATTTTCGTCGACTTGCAAGGTTTTAAGGATAACTATAATAGATTCATTGCAAAGGAAATAGCAATTGTTTTCAATTCTAAGGAACACAACAATTTCATCATAAAATCACCATTCGATTTTAAATACTTATCAGCAAAAAAGCAGCAAGAAGCGAATTGGTTAATAAGAAATTACCATCATCTGAATTGGAATGATGGATCAGTATCTTTCGGGAGTGTATGCAAATTTCTAAAAGATAATGTAAAATATTCGAAAATCTATATTAAGGGTGAAGAAAAAAGAAAGTGGTTAGAAAAAATGCTACAAAAAAGAGTTTTTAATATTGAAGATACTGGGTGTAAAAGCTTCAAACAGATGGCATTAAATTATCCAGAATATCATTATTGCAGTTATCACAGCTATGGTGTTTGTGCTTTAAGGAATGCTCTTTTACTTGAAAAAAGAAAATTTACATTAAAATAAAAACACATGTCCTTTATTTGTTTGTAAAATATACATATTTTTATTTATAAGCATATACATATATATATATATATATAAAGGTTTTTATTTGTATATTATAAGAAATAATGAACTTATAAATAGAATATTTACATATCATGTGCTTAATGCTATTTCTTATAACTAAAGTTAAATAAATAAAATATATATTAAAAACAAAAAAAAAACTTCCTATTAATAGTAAAAAATAAATTAATAAACTTACAGTAAAACAATATTTTTTATTTACATATCAAATTACAATTGGCGAAAGATAAAATTAAGACTGATGTAAAAATCCATAGGTTATATTTACGAATGGATAATAAATGAAATACAAAAAT